>JAPYYV010000128.1:0-70354 GCA_030522625.1 Copidosoma aretas | reverse complement strand
AAAAATTAAACATGTAAAAATTACTTAAATATTTCGGGTGGTGGATTCCCCACCCAAGAAAAATTCGGGTGATGGGTACCCTGCACCCCCACCACGGGTACCGCCGGCCCTGGAGTAAGATCTTTATCCACCGTCTAAAACCCTGCTGCTCCATCAATAAACAACTATACAGCGGCGCGATCGGAATTCTGGACCACCCCATCGGTACACTCGAACGAAACTCCACTCGAAAAAAACCTCTACAAAGCAGCGGGGAAATGGATACCGATCTTATAGCAGTCGAGTCGAAAGGGAGGGAAGCTATACAGGACCGAGTTACGAGACCCTCGCGACTCACGTCCGTTCGGCTCGGCTGCCAGAAGCGGAATCTGTTTTACTCCAGTAACTCTTTCTGCTTCGGTTTCCAGATTTTGTGTCAGAAATTTGGCTATTAATTATAAGGGTTTACTGACATATTAAAACTAGATTCACTGGTTAGCTGAGTCGGCACTTTTTGCTTGGGTGACAAATTATTTCTAAACAAAGCAATTGCCTGATATCATGCAGACAAGTTGGGCTAGAATGAGATGAAAACATATAAAAATAAATCGTTACTTTATTTTTTGAAAAATTAAAGACATGTACTGAGAGTGGTTTTATGTATTCGAGAATGAGCCTTACCAGTTTATTGTCAAGTTTATAGCAATTTAATTACCTTCAAATTAAATGATACGTGATCATTGTGTTTTACAAAAAGAAAAATTACTTATCGATCTTGCAATGTATTAACTTCAGATAAATTTGTTGAAAATGCCCTGATATTCGCTCCGAGAATGAAATTGGTGAGGAGTTTAATGCCGCCACAAGTCATTTTAACACGTTGTCTTATGGAAACGTACTTTCATGGGGTCTGTGGTCGCGACCAAACTGTCATTCTTGGAGCCCATAACAAAATTATATTTGTATTTCCGTAAACAGTTCTGATTACTTCGATATTCAAAGTTACTGTAAGACAAACCTTATAATATAACTTTTAAATAATTTGCATATAATTTAATTACTTGTACTTGTAAGAAAAATTTCTTATAAGTGCCACTTATTATGTGTTATAGAATATGGAGTAGTAATAATTACTCAATTGTTAACCTTTGGTGATAAGCGAGTGACTCAATACTATAGCTTTCATATTGTAAAATACTAGTCATTGATAGCTAACACTTGAATCTGCAACTATAAATTTATTATGTAATTAGATATTCTAAATGAAATCGTACAGGAGCTTGAAAACCTTTGAACATTAAATTGATTTTTTATTTAAAGATAACCGTTTTGGTACAATTTAGGGACAATATATGAATGTATCTCATAAACTAATAAAATTAAATTATCATCATTAGTTTTATATATTTTTTTGATCTATAATATATATTGTAATCAGTAATCACGTTTATGTAGTAGTATTATTTTGGTGATAACGCTTTGCAGTTTTCGATATAAAATAATTAAACTGAATATTTTACAAACTTTTACTGTAAAAATTTTGTTTTTCTTGATTTTCAAATTTTGATGATTAACAGAAATACGGAATAGCTTTTTTTTCGTACTTGTATAGATAGTCATGACCATCAATTAAGATATCATTAATTTTTTCACTTGTGTAAATCATTTTTACTATTGTGCTTATTTTGAATTAAATTTTCAACCATTTTTTACACGGCAACATGCGTACTAAGTTTAGTTTTCCTTTGACAGGTAGAAAAAAACAGCTGCAAATTCACTATGATAAAGTGAATCATGCAACGATAAGTTTAAAAAAAACGTGAAATTTTCTTGTCATTACGTATATCTAATTGAACCCGAAAACAAACACTGATTAGCCAATCATTATTTTTAGAAACTATTGTCTATTAAATATTATTTTATTTGCGAGTATCCCAAAATATATTAACCATCGGTTACAACTCACTTATTCAAAATAACGAGTAATTTTTCGCAACTAACGAAACGAACTTAATAAATCACGGTAATAAGAGTCGATGAAAAAAATCACCCAACAAATGTCATAATTACGCCCGATCGACTGCCCGGAGCGGTATCATGTAACTTTTTTGCTTTCGATCAGGCTTTTGGACATACAAATTTTCGTCTTAAATACGTCAGAAGATGCATTTAAGTCGTAAATAAGTCTGTCAAAACTCTTATGCAGATGAAAAGAAAGTTACATGATACCAGCCCCGGACGAGGGCAAAAAAACAAAAGCACCCAAAGTGCAGGCCTTATACACAACTGTTGCAACCACATTAGCGGCGTGAGCGCGTTCGCTCGAAAGTGAAGTTTTTTTTTAAATATCCCGTGTTTTGAGTTAAGTGTCACGTTATCCCGAGGAGAATAGAACAAATATGTAGATTCTTAATATGCAGATTGTCAATTCGGTGGATCAATGTATAAGTAGTGCGATTCATACGCGTGAGAAAGTCAGTACTTCCTTCAGGTATCCTATACCTATTAATTTTGGTTGTCATCGATTTAATCGTTCTGTGATTGGTTGATTGAGTAGACTGAGTAATGCATGTGATTAGCTGTGGTGAGTTAAGAGCGGCAAATTCAAATTCAAATATCAAATTTGAAAAAATCAAAATTTAATTAAATTTTAAGTTTTAAAAATTGATTTTATGTTTCTAAGAAATATTTCATAAAGTTACAATTAATATATGTTTTCCTAATAATGAAAATTGATGGTCACCGATTTATTCATTCTGTTCCTACGTATAAATTTTGAGTGTCATCGATTTATTCGTTCTGTGATTGGTCGAGATCGATCAAGGGCGCGTCAATTTGAAAATAAGATTTAAAAAACAGTGGTGAACATTTTTGCGTAGAATAAAAATCGTATTGATGTGTTTAATTTTTGTCTTACAAAATCGAGAAATTAAATATTTTCTATTAACTGTGAGGGGTTGGCGCGCGAAGCGCGCAGGGGCGCAGCCCTTTATTCAATGTTAGTAAGAATCAGTATGTCCAGTACTATCAATTACAAAATGTTCAATTGTGTTGACTATCAGATGGGAATTCAGTTGATATCACAATATAACTTTTCTTTATTCAGATTATAAAATGTGAAGATGGATCCTGTTGTGGTGACTAGAGAAGTAATCTAACAGATATTTTCTCGTTGAGTAATGGTTTACCAGCACCTTCGTTCTCGTTGCAAAGAGCTAACAATTATTCACGCTTCATAACGTTTGATGTGACTTCTACTGTTTATTTGTGAATAATTATACCATCGGTATACATGGGAATATCTGTTCTTTTCATATTTGATGAGGTTTCACAAAAAATCGACATCTCAGACAGTAATCGACCATCAAAAATTTTATGCAGCACAGAAAAATATATCCAAACAACTTAGTTTTGTCCAGTGACAATAAAAACGGTACAAGACTTCACTGGGCTTCTCGACTACTTGGAATATCATAATGTCAAGTGACAAGTATCAATAAATTTATCGAACAATTATTCAAGCTCGATTCCCTCAACTCAAAGAAACAATCACTAGAATGCATACTGCTATTAAACAGTTTGCTCATTGTGAAAACATAACAATATCGTAAGACCCCCCGTCCATCACACGATGTTTCATATACACAACTCGAGCGATAATTCACAAAAACACGCATACCCATGTGTACACTTGCGCATTTCGGAGGCGCGGTATCGAAATATTGCAATCAGCCGTGAATTACAAATCGACCTGCAGTTCGATTATATAACTTTCAACACATCAAAAACCGGTCGTCTAATATCGCACCTGAGTATATTCATGAACGTGTCCCTAACACTAAATCAAATCCATACTGCGTGTGTATATGTACCAGCGAAATTATACACGTGCGTTGCCATATGTAAAACTGGATATGGAAGTGCACACGAGCTATTGTACGGAATACTTGGGTTCTCGTGAATTCATCAAATCGCTTGTATAGTGTGTGCGCGCGCGCGCGCGTGTGTGTGTGTATGTGTGTAAGCGCATTGTATTGACTGGGATGCGAACAGTTATGCGCAGGTGGCGCTTGGGCACTATTTCATCGAAACACTTAAGGAGCTGATATATTGCCGATATAATATTGGTATTGAATACCATCCTCATGCGTGTAATAATTTAGGACGCGGAGTTTATAGATTTTTATTATTCAAGGACCAACGAGTTATTTCAGTTATTCCGTCTCGTGATGGTGGAACGTAACATTAAATTTATTTTTGCAGAATTATTACAGTACAACATAATTTGAGCCCAATTCTATAGTTTGATTTTAATCACTCATATGAAGTGCAATCTCAAAATTTTCCGTGAAAATTTTTAAATAAAAAGAAGATAAAACACTGCATCGCGCAGTTTCTTGAATATCTAAGTACCTCTCAGAAAAGTTTTGTGTATAGAATAGCAGTTTTCCCGGATATGGTCAGTGCGATCGATTTTTTATGACCTCGAAAAACAGCCGTTCAAAAGCGCATTACCGACTTTAGCGAACCTAGCGTGAATTTAAACTCCCTATTCCGCATTAGACAGCCTCTGGCATGCACAACAGATTAAATTCTCCAAATCGGTATTATCCAGCCCGCAACTTCGTTCGATCCCAAACACCCGCATGTGTGAGCATGAAATCACGTTAAATCAACAGTATAATGTAATAGAACGTTGTACAGTACTCCGAAACCCATAAACATTTCGTAATATTAAAAAAACAAAAAACAAAAAAACAACAGCAACACGAAACGAAAGCCAGAAAACACCAGAGTACCCAAGAAAACTAAAGCTCCTCCGTCCGAATAGCTTGCGCAGGGTGAGTACGCGCATACCGCGATAATCATCAACACCGTCCTCCGCATTGTCCGCCTGTCCGCCCGTTTCACACCTCTCCCACATCATTCGTCTCCGATACAATCAACCAGCCGACCGGCAAGGTCGATCGATCGCCACAGTGCCAGCAGCTTCTCCAAAAAAAAACAACCCGATCAACACACCCTGGGCGAAGATTACAGTTACGCGTGCGACACGTAAGTACACACGAACACTGTCTCTCTCAAGAACTCATACTTCGCACGACGCATCTTGCATACCGAAATATACTGGCGGTGCATGCGCACTCATCCACGGGCGTATATATACACATGGTTGATTATAACGGCACTTTGCGAGCGACAGGCGACAGGAAAGGAGGGAATAACTGAGAGGAGAAACGGCTCGGTGACCCATCTCCTGCACTTACACCTCACGAGGAGAAGACGCGTGTCGGAGACGCATACGAGAGTACCCTGTACGCGCGTCGCGTAATTGCACAAAAGAGAGTTGGCATACCCATGCGGTACAATTGAGAAGACGAGGCGGGGGGAAAGAGGCGGCGGACGGGTATAGGGTCGCAACGGTGAGGCAGGTCTTGCGTAATCCACGCCGGCAGCTGTGAGTACATACTGTACACTCTCGTACGAGCTGATCGGGATAGGTCGGTCGTTCGGCTCGCAAGATGCGAGGGGGGATCGTTATGCACGCGTGTGCTCCCTAACGAGGATACTCGCTTCATTACGGCTGAGCGGCTCCGAGGATCAATTTCGCGCCGCGCGGGGACTGGGGCGAAAATCGGACGACCGAGTTGGGAGGATCGAGTGAAAGTCCGGGCACTGGGTTCGGGGGCGCGTGTAGGGGGAGGAGGAGGAGGTAAGGATTCGTTCTGGTTTTTCGGCGTTTGTGTTGGGAGCTTTGGTGCATCCGATCTTGTGACGACCGACAATGTTGTTCATCACCGTTTGGCGTTTTCTTTCGGACCGCCGACCAGCGAGCCTGCTCGTTTGACGTCACCACTGTACCCACGCAGACACTACCAATTATCGCAGACGCCGGGCGAGTTGGCTCTGTTGATGTAATCGTTAACGCTACACCGAGACCGGTAAATCGAGCTTCCGGTGTAATACCATTGTACAGACACACGTGTGACACGAGCAAACACATGTACTTGTACGTTCAGCAAAGTGAAGCCCGCGAGGGAAGAGACACGACCGGCACGTGCCCGGCTGAATTACATAATTTAAAGCGACAAGAGCTCCTCGTCTCGCCAATTGAACAAACCGTCTGCACGCGGTCGTTTGTTTGTCTTTCGCTCTGCGGCTATTTTTCTCTGGGTCTTGTTTGTATTTTTAGCATGAGTTTCTGGCTGATGATTCTTACAATCGAGTCTTCTATTGTGTCTGTCCATCATATCGGACAGGGATCTTTCGGGTTGCGGGGGGATTACGAAGATTTGTACTCCAGCGGAGCCTGCCCGTAATTTTGTATTTGTCGATGTACTTACTGTGACTTTTATCGGTCCCCGCGAGATGAAGTGGTTGATATGGTATGTGCTTTTGGTGGTTTAAATGTGTCCTGGGGCTGACTAGTAAAGTGGTTCTTTCACTTCCTTGTTGGATGTGTTGATGTTATTTATGCCTTTTTCTATCAGATGGTTATTTAATGAAAGGTTATCCGAGTTCGAAAATATATGTATCCTAGCCTATAAAATTATGAAACTTTTAGTTGAATCCATTTGTAAAAAGTATCTGATTATGGATGCAAAAGAAATCATTAGTTATTGTCGAATAACTAAATCTAATGTGAAAACCAGAATACACATTTAATCAGTATTAAGTAGATGGAATACTGTATGTCACATCTACAAGTCTGAGAAGCAAGAAATAAGCTAAGACTTGTAAGGATAAACTACCTGTTTACACATTGTCTAGGTGTTCCAAGTTGTTGTTGTTCAATTGGTTTTTAGATCTATTAATAATGATCAATTTATAAACTTCAATACTTTACATTAGTTGTAGCCTGGTCATCTATTTTCCCGGCCAAAGGTAACGTATTATTTAGTCATATGTTAGATTCGGGGTAGAACAGTGAGGGATAATAGTTACGTTGATTCGTTCCTTTTTTCAAAAGTGCTGAGAGTATACATGGGTAGTAAGCTATATGGTTATAGTAAGATAATGGCAAAAATAGTTTTGATGGAAGGATGAAAGAATAAATCTAAGTCTAATTAATGATGAAACGAAGTTTTTCCAGCCAGTCCCATTGTCAGTCTCTTTATATTCTAATAGTCACTTTCATCAGAAATTCCTTACCTTTATCATTCATGAATCTATTCTACCTCGTTAAAAGTATTCTACATTTTTTGTACTTGTCATCATATTTTTTTTTTTGTGCGCACATCCTTCTCTTGGATCATTAATGTATTTGTTATCTGTGTGTCTCTTTTTCTATGGTCTTATAACTTATGCTCTTTCTATACTTAGATCGATGAGCCTGAATTTTGATCGATATTTTCTCCAAATTCCCATGCTTTCTTTTCATTCATACCTTTTCTCCGTCACTATTCTATCATGTTCTCTCTTTAGCTCAAGATTATATTAGGAACCTTTGGCTTTTTAAAATCATATTTTCAGTACACTTTTTTAGTTACCACTTGTCTTCCTTCATTTTCCACTTCTTTTTCTAATTTTGCGGATTGTTTTTGTGTTTCAATTATATTACATTTAATATCATCATTATGGATAACTTTTTCAAATAATATCTTTTTCTCATAACTCATAACACAAATTCTAAATTTGTCTCTTTTTGCAGTCGTGCAATCACTGTGCTGCTGGTCTCATCCAATTTTTGACAATCACACGTGTTTTCTATCTTCTCGTTCGAACTTCTTTATTTTTTTTAATTCGACTTTTTACTTCTTCTTTCTACCTAGTGCTTCTTTTTAAATTCTTCTGTATGACTTCTATATGTTTCTTAAACTGTTTAAAAATTTTTTAAATTTTTTCTCTCAGTTAATCTATTTACTTTCCCAGTTAATTTTATCTGAGCCACAGCCAAACTTTTTGAGTGCATCATTGGTTCCCTCTGTTTTTTTCTGGTGTTTATACGTTAAATTTTAAGCCAAACTTAATTCGAACTACAATTCTCTTATTTCTTTTTATTTACATTTTCAATATATTATTCTTACACAATTAATTTAAGGAGGCTCTCCAGCATATACATAGCACTAATTATAGAGCTGTCGTTTAAAACTCAAAAATTAAGGGGATTGTTATATCGAAAAGGGGGTACTTTATAAGTGAGAAAAAAATTATCTCATAAAATTTCCCATATCGCATGGGTGTATAATGTCAATTTTTAGAAACATTCTCGTAAAAAATGACTTTCTCATCGGTTTTTTATCCGATTTAAAATTTTTAAAGTTTGTTTTATCCCTCAAATGATTTCACATAGGGTTACCATACGTATTTTCAGCAAATATTTATTATGTAAGAATTTAGACGGTATTGTTCATACGAAAACATGTGAAAGCTTCAGTTACTTATAAGCCTCGCTATAAACAATACCATCCAACTTCTTGCACATTAAAATTTTTTTGAAATCTTCCATGGTAACCC
Organism: Copidosoma aretas; assembly: GCA_030522625.1. Taxonomy (NCBI): domain Eukaryota; kingdom Metazoa; phylum Arthropoda; class Insecta; order Hymenoptera; family Encyrtidae; genus Copidosoma; species Copidosoma aretas. The sequence continues at coordinate 61,918 of JAPYYV010000128.1, read as the reverse complement.
TATTTGAAATCGTTTGAGGAGTAAAACAAACTTTGAAACCATGGTAACCCTATTTGAAATCGTTTGAGGAGTAAAACAAACTTTGAAAATTTGAATTCGGATGAAAAACCAATGAGAAAGTCATTTTTTACCATAATTTCAGTTCATGAAATATTTTTTTTCCCACTTATAAAATATCCCCTTTTTGATATAAGAATCCTCTTTATTATTGAGTTTTAAATGACAGCTACATCATTATTTGAAGTTTAGTGCTATATATATGCTGGAAAGCCTCCTTAAGGAAGGGGCTGCGCACTCTCAAAGTCAGTGCAAAAAGTCTCGGAAAGTATTTGCAGTCTCAGAAGGCTTCAAAAGACTTTGAAAGACTTCAAATTTTTATCGAAACTTTGAAGTGCATAGCTACTCAACTTTAACTTTAATTTTCTCGGATTAATTTCTTTCTTTTTCAGTACCTTAAAACATCAATTAATTTTCATTACATTCCCAGTACGTTCAAAATATAATTATATTCGATTAGGAACATCTGGTCAGCCAAAAGACATTTGTTTTGCACTATATTATACCTGAATAGGTAAGAACGCGTACTTGATAATGTATTGTAAGACCCCAACTCAAGAAGTGCCACATAAAATATTATAATGTATCTTCGTTACACGGTTTTACTATTAGAACTAAGTACACTATTATACATATTGTGTACTCATGGGTTAAACAAGTTCAAGATGATCTCACATAAATTTTTGCACCTAATCGATGGGAGACTTACGAATGCAGAGCTGGATAAATGCGCTACCCGTAAAAGCCGAAAGTCGGTGGAAGCAGGGGAAAAATAAAAAAAAATAAAAGTCCCTTGGAATCATAAAAGCGATTCCAGCCGAATAACTTTCTTCTATTTATTCCGGCACAGCCGTGCACACACACTTTGAGTACAGTGTGTACACGTGTACCCGTACACACATACACGCTCACAGAGTCGGACGGACGGGGCTTACTTAACAAACTAAATTATCGTGAATCGTAAAAGAATCACAAGCGAGCGAGCTGGCGTGCGATCGGTAATGCGGAAAAGCATTTTCGCGTCGCCCGAGGCTCTCTTCTTATCCACTCTCTTTCTCCGACAATCTAAACTGCCTCAGGGCACGGCTATATGTATACGTATACGTACGCGTGCGGCGTTCTGTTACACTTGCGCGAGAATGGTTCCCGATGTGCGTGTAAGTCCCCCGCGTGATAGTATGTGATTTGTTAAGTGACGTGCTGTCGCCCGTCACAATTGTGAAAATCATAAGAACACGCGAGTCGAGATGTATACGATGTGGCTCGGTGGAGCTAATTAATTTTTAATATAAATCAAAGTGAAACTGTGCCCGAACGAGGTAAGAGCAGGTATTTTATGTGTTAACATCGGATTAATGGACAAGAGTGTCGCTATGGGTTAACGATCCTTGTCTGTACGATGTTTTTAACGCTGTTCTCGGTGTACATTATCTGATGATTTTTTGTTCAGTATAATACTACTACGGAATTTGGTGGAATTAATTTTTCAAGTTTTGCTTAGAGAATTTTGGGGTTTCAAAAGATAGTTTTATAATTTTTAATGAATAAATATGAAAGTTTGTTTGATGAATCAACGTTCGAACCATGTGCAGTTGTAGATAAATTTGTGAACAATTGATTCAATACAGATCATCCCTTTTTAAATAAATAAATATTCAAGTAGACGGATGCAAATATTAGTCTCTTAGCATTCATTATTTTTAAAATTCTGCATTTATTTATATCCAAAAAGATTGTATAACAGAAACTAATATGGTTGGATTACAATTTTAAAAGATTTTACATGTAAATCAAATCAGAGTCGTGACCCGAAATTTTTTTCATATTTAATTAAAGATGTTCGTATAATATGTATTACATTAAAATTTAGTCGACTATTACATGCTTCACTTTAAAATTACGCGAGTCATTGAGCGTTAATCCTGAAATAGGAGTACATGCATATACTTTCTTAGCTTAGCCTATGTATGCAGTGTCCGCATTCATCAATAAGCTTTTAGTGCGGATTTTCTAGACTTTCCCTCGCAGTAAGGAGGCCATATTATTTTTTCCTCCAAATTCTGGTTTTTCGTGTTCTGGTGCTAGTGTAATAAGTAGGCAGTGTTATTTCGAAACGGTTCGCTTTTACTTGTCACATCGCCTTTTTTTTAAATTTTTTTAACTTTTATACGTGGGTAAGAGACTTCATAATTTTCCAAAGAGAAAACCACTGGATTTGATGTAATAAATTTAGATTTCATCTAAATTTGTTCAAAGACATAAATATGCAAGCTTGCTTGTGATTTATTAAACATATAAGAAATACTTTTTTCTGAGAATAGTTAACCTTATCTAGGAAATAAATATCCTTTACTTTATTAATGAATATCTTAATATTATAAATCATGCATTAAAAATTTTTTACGCACAGTCTTTGCAGTCATTGAATAAAAAATTTTATAAGTTACCAAAAGTCTGGCTTATTCAAAGAACTAATCGTTTTTATTACAATCGCATTTTGAATGAAACAACTTTTATGTCTATATTTGGGTTAATTTTTTTGTGGTGGTTACTTTGTTGAATTGTAATATATAATATATATATATATACATATATATATATATATATATATATATAGGCACGTAAGGTGGAGGTCCCATGAACTCTTTCTCTTATAGTATAATGTTGATACACTAAGAAATTGAGGAATTATTCAAAGTTTTTTTTTCTTTCTTTGGACTTTTATTTTTTTGCCTCTCTCTCTCTTGTTCAATTTATCTTTTCTTCTTCTCTTTCTCTTGTTTTATTTCTTTCGACTTCTTCTCCCTCTCTCTCTCTCTCTCTCTCTCTCTCTCTCTCTCTCTCTCTCTCTCTCTCTCTATTTCTATCACTTTCTCCTTCTCTCTTTCTGTGCAAGGTACTGCTGCAAGGTCACCGTAAAATTTTATTCTTCTATGATGATGCTCTACATATCCTTTGGACATGGAAACGGTTTTCCACCCCTGGAGGACCTTGTCCCTCAATTCCATGGACTATATCGATTCGACCATTCCAACCTGGTATTATGTTTGAGCCAGGATGTATTAGATGATCAGTAAAGAAAAAATTTAAAAAAAGCAGACCATCTTTTGCAATAACAGTATCCTACATTTGTTATCGTTAGGACATTATCGGAAGAGTTATAGTTCAGAATTTCTTTACGATTGGTTGGAAATTAGCTGAGAACCATGTATTCTTATTAAATTTTTCATCGTTTTTTCGCCAAATTCTACCCCTTCAATAAATTGGTGGTAATGGAAAAGTATCTTGTCCAGCTCTGTTGTACTGGTGAACGGCGTCACACTAATTTCAATAAAGTAAACTGCCACTAGAAACCCCAGTAAAACCACGCTTACTACTTCTTCTCCAGTGTGAACTCTGTTAAAGTTACTTCTAAAAGGATATTTGCTAATCGTGTGGATTATAACTGTGTGAAAAATCATCATCTTTCAAGTCGACTAGATCCACAACAGCTCGCAGCCCGAGATCAACACATCATATTTACAGGCCGCAATATATTCAAAAGCCACCGATTTTTCCGCAAAAACGATCGAACCCACGATCGATCGCGACCGTATTTCATATCCTTCGTCCCTTATTCACTCACACCGGAGCGTCCACAATCATTCGTGCGTACACATACATAGAGCGCATGGCCATCACCGTCACGCGTCGAGCCACATATCTGACATCATCAAGTATACACTGCGCCGATGCGGGTCCAACCGCATATAATCGAACGAAACGAGCGGCGACGTGATTTTCCGCGGTCGCTCTCACGCGGACAGATGCATCATGACGCTGCCTCGTAGGTATATCTATTATGTACGGTGTAAACGAGCTCTTCTCGCTGCTCGCTCGGCAACATCTCTTTTTCCCTGACTTTCGTATTTCCAAATACCATACAACCGATACCTCATTCATACCCATGCAAATCCATATGGATGGGTATACGTGCAGTGTACACCATCCACTCGTCGCCCACACCATGGGGTACTTATAACTCCATACGTATGTACGTGCATAGTTGGTATAAGTAGCGCCGGGGATTCTCAAAGGATGGTACCGTATATACACATATATGTATATATATGCAAGCAAGGGGTAGACAGAGAGAGCGGCACCAACACACAAGAGAAGGAGGACTCCGAATCCGCGCGGCGCGATGCGATGGTCGTCGGGATAGGATGCGCGAGCGAAGCAGGAGTAGAGCCGAGGTGAAAGGTACCTATGGTGCCGATGCTGCTCTTCTTACGTGACTTTACAATGGCCCGAGCTCTCTCTCTCTCTCCCTCTCTCTCTCTCTCTGGTTTTATGCACCGCTGGTGCCGCCAACACTCCGCTACCTACTTTATACGCGTCCTCTGTACTGCAGGCGCGGATGATCTCCTCTCGCGGGACTCCTGGATAAACGCACTCCATCTACCCTGCTCGCGAGCGTGTATACTTATGCTGTTCGTGTATAAGTATATACAAGCGAGGAACACGCGTATGTTGCGAATTCGCGCAATGGGTTGCGGGTATGGTGTCCGATGGATTTGGAAATGGAGATTTCGGGATTTTTGCTCGTTTGGATGGACGACTTACTTCCCTTCGTCGAGTGTCCAATTGTTTGTTCGTTCGTTCGTTCGTTATTCGACGCGTGTGTACAGTTGGTGTTGCTCGTGTGTGTTGCAACGCAGCTTGTGGGTTGTCCGAAAAAAAACGGGGCTTTCGCGATTCATGCATTATGCAGGTGGGATTGTTGACGCGGGAAAGTAGATTGGAATGACGTTTGTGGAAATAGTTGTGATAACGATGACAACGAGCTTTTGGAGGAGGACTAGTCTTCGACTAACAAGGTGATTACGCGGTTGTTCTACAGGAGTGTGTGGGACTTGCGCTTGAGGGGATGGTATTTTGCTGTAGGGTCTTTTTTGTTGGAGATTTGGGAAGGATTTGCCTTTGATTAGTACCGATAATAATGTATTTTTCTATAGAGATAGTGTGAGCATCTACAGAAATATCAAATATTATCATAAACCATTGCAAATAGATTATGGGGAATTGATGGGTGGAACTTGAACTAATTATAGCGGGGTATATGTACTGATAGAAAGAATTCCTTGTATTTAAGTTACAGTCATTAACTGTCAATGAATGTGGATTCAAATATAAGCAAGTACTCGATCATTAATAGTTAACGAACCAAGTATTTATTAGTAAGTGTAAGGGTTACAAAAAAGTATGACCATGAAATCAATTCAATATTCATCAACTATTAATGACGGTACTTAACTATTAACGAATATTTGTATTTTTGTATAAACTTTCAAGTTGACAATAAAAAACTTGTCTCTAGTTGACAACTCAATAGTGTTATAATAGATGTAATAGCTTTATATAATATATTTATATAATGTACATCTGACAAATCATTGAATATGTAATTAATCGTTATTTTAAAAAAGAAAAAATTTTATCAATAAATTACAATTTTAAAACATAAGCTGTTGGATTAGGTATATAGCTTTAAACTTCAAGTTACAAGTTTTGATACCCACTAAAAACGCTAAAGATTTCTATTTAGTTATATTCAATAGGCAGACAAACTCTATTTACACTTAAAGATACAACGCAGGAGGCGATGTTATTGTCAGCAATAGGAAGATTGTGGAATATTTATTGGCAAAGATCGTTCGATATTTTTCATCTATTGGTAAAAGTGTTATGAATACACATGCCCGTGGAAGAAGAGTTTGTCGATGATTTTATCGTAGAACGATCGAGGAAATTTATTTCTAAACAAGAAAAGGAAACTTTTTAAGAGTATAATATGCACATGCGGGTGTGTGAACTCTCGCAATGTTTCAACCATCAGTTAACTATTTGCAAGAAATTTTTAACGCAATTCAGAGCACTAATTAAAAGAGTTTTTTTTCTCTGCAGAGTAGAATTAGAATTTAAGTTTGTTAGGACTTTTTTATCTCATTAAATTCACGACTGTTAAGAAATAAGAGCCGGCAAGATATCTCGATTGCCATTGACCATTGTGTGTGCATTAAATATTTGGTTGAAATAAAAATGACGACCGTTCACTCCATACAAAGGAGGGTATGGGTTTATTGTTCGAGTTTCCAGTAAGCGAGTGTCCTTGTAATCACTTGGGTTTCCCTAGCGTTTCAAAACAAAGTCGTGTACTTCGTCTATGTATCTTATCCTCACAAAAATGAAGAGTTGCGTGTACTCGTGTGTTTGAATATATTTGAAAAATTCAAAGGAATAAACTGTCAAACGCAATCGAGATGCAAGCAACTTTATTTGATGTTTTTATTTGCCAATCCTACGGTGTATTACAAAACTCGTGAAACTCATGCTTGTACGTAAAATGGTAGGATTTTAAACTTTTTCACGGAAATGGGTACAGCTTCGATATATTACTCGTGCCTTTCTCACGGTGTACTTCCAGTAAGATAAGAAAACAGTTTCATGATTTATAGATGTCACAGTCACCAAATTGGACCATTAGATAATAAAGATTTCGAATAGAAAAAAAAAGTTTGATGCAATGAGTTTGTTCCGAAAAGTTAATATACATCAAATATCTTTGATTCGAAGCCTTTTGCTGGAAACCAAAAAACTCTTTGACTCATTTATTGAAACATGCATTGGATATAGTTTTAAAGAAATTAAAATTTTTAATACGTTTCAATACACTTATCTTTAGTAAATACTGTTTTGAAATACCAAATCGGCGTATCGCTGCATTAGCTACAATGAAAATGTGAAAAAATGCGTTCACCGAAGCTGTAATAATAATTATATAATTATTAAATGATTATTCTGGAACTTGCGAAAAATCAATATACAAATCAAAGTCATCCACAGTTTTACAAAATGCACATCAGTTAAACAGCCATGGTTTCGGTTGTCATCGTATGCCACGTGGCCGCATTAGAAAGTCTTTGATTCTCCATAGCAGGATATTACTATTACTATACTGCTTCCCTGATGTTGCAAAGAGTCAAGATAATGATGTACTGTTTATTGAGCCTACTCGCGACTCGCGCCTTTAGAAGTCGAGAGAGCATATAGGAATAGGACAGCCTCGTTCTTATCGTACATACGCTATTTGTAACAATAAAATAACACAGAACCTATGTATGTTTGAGTATGAATACAAGTCAAAAAATTATCAAGCAAGACAGCCTATCTCATCCTAATTTCATTTTATTATATTTTTTTTGATAAAGGACGCATGTGAGGTCCATCTTATATCGTTACGACACGAAAGAAAAACATTTAAGTCGATTGGAAATTTTTTATGATCTTATTATTCACTTACGTTAATTCACATCAAAAGATTATGAGTTTTTAAATGTAAAAATAATTTATTATGCTAGCCTACAGTACATTATCCATTACGTTGATTAACAATTCATTTTTATATGTAGGCTAAAATAAAATACTTTCAGAGCTTTGATGGAACAGCTTTTTCGGAACTTGTAAGTACAGAAAGACCATTTCCATTGATTATTTATCACTCACAAGGAATGTAAGGATTGACTTTGAGAAGTATCACTAATTAAAAAATGTAGAATTTTCTTTCAATCATGCAATCGCGGTATTACACAGTATCGTGCTACGAATGATATTTTAACGATATCGACGATTCATTTCATCTTTAATGATGCTCCAATAGTTAGTACGGATTAAGTGATTATGAAAAAGCTAATTAGCACGTCATAACGAAATCTTGAGTACATGATAATTTTCCACTATCGATTTGCAGAAGTTAATGAGAAGAAAATTCATCACATAATGCGAAAATGTTGATGCAGCAAAAAATCCAAGATCGTAAGAATGAAATAAATCTTGTTGTGCAAAGGTATATAGCATTACCTCAGCATGAATTCCATGCACATTATAAGTGAAGCCTTGCTGCCGGGCATTATACTGTTTTCGTCATTTTAATATAATTTGGAAACACAAATGAGCGCATGCAACAACGACAGGATCATCGAGAAGTAATTGCGGCTGTATAAGCCCCACAACGTTAGTTTCCCATGAACGAGCGATCGCTGCAAGTAGCTAACGCAACAGCTTTTAAAAAAAAGGCCACGTCGAAGAGCGGCAATCAAATAAAAATAAAGCGTCAATAAAGCGTGATCGACGAGACAGCGGCTTGACGTACGTCTCACTTAGAGTCAGTGCTCCGTGAAACTCCTGTCGTTGACCTTTTTTTCTGCCCCGATCTCTCACTCGAATCGAAACGCTACCGTTTTCCCTCGCTGTTGTGACATTCACAAAGCACAATAGAGTCAACATTCGTGATTTTAACGTTGAAAGTTTCATTGTTAGACGATTCGAAACTGATTGTTCGATGTGCATAACATTAACTGTAAATAACTTTCGTATTGAACAAAAACCTTTCCATCTTTTAAAGTTTAAGAAGCACTTGTCCCAACAATCGAATACTCGTCAGGTACACATGCCATGCCAAAACTAAAGGTGTATAACATTTCTCATTCATAGTCCAAGCGATAGAGCTTTGCAATCACTTTTGTAAATGACAATGTGCAAACTCAATAGATAATGTTCTATACTCCACTTATTCCGAGTAAAATTTAAAAAAAATTTTTGATTGTTGTTCTATGTGGAAGCAGCGTGCCAAAATAAAAAACGATCATCACTTAAGGACGTTTATGTCACTCAGTGGTACTCAACCAATTCAGTATAGCAGAGTCTCTCTTCTCTGGTGCCCTCTAATCGGTTGAAGTATAGCGTTAAAGTTTCAGATGCTGAACCCATAAATTCTTAAATCAGTACTCCTATACCATTACGTTATCATGCCTTAAGGTTATTAATTCTTAAGTCTTGAGGCATAAACTATTTCACAGTAAACCGTCAATCACCAGATCTTGAAGACTTTAACCCGTATATTCTTTAACTGTTGAACTCATACATACTAAACCATCAAACTGTAACTGAGAGAATTCCATTCTTTTAATACCTTGAACAAATGCCATTTAATGAAAAAATTTACGGAATCGAGGATAAAAGATTAAATACTTATGAGCTCTAGCTTGTAGAATTCAAGAAGCTAATGGTTTTAAGGCATAGAACTCAGGGTTCAATAGTTAAGGTTTCAAGATTACACTCTTCATAACTTTGAAAATTAGGAGATTTAAATATAAGGCTTTGGAATTTAAGCAATTTATTGTGTAAGGTCGTAAAGTGGCAAACAGCCGACTTATATGTTCCTGTGTATTGAACCACGTCAAATGCTAGAGACATCAGTGTGGGTCGCCGCAGGAGACTAGTGGATAACTCTAGGTTTGAGAGCATCTCGTTGACGAAAATGGTGAAGCCCAAATCAGGTAAGAGTGGTCTGAATTACGCAGAGTAATAAAACTTATTAGCCTTCAGCGAGCTCAGTCACAGTGATGGTATGACATTGATTCGTTGATATTTTGTCAGACTTTGATAAGATTACTTATTCAAAGATTAGAGAAAAGATGTGGACTATTGGAATTCTTTTTTTTTTACTCAGTGAGGTTTGCCATAGTGTCGATATCGAGGGCTATAGAAAGGCATATATTGAGTCATATGGTGGAAGACCTTTTTCACAATAGCCACCATTCTTTTAAGGTTTTAATTTCACTAAAAAGAATGTGCCAACATCATTAAAGTGGTTGCCAAATTCAAGATACATGAACTCTGCTTAAAATAACAGCTGAGAATTCAAATACCATGATTTCAATAACTTTGCAAGTTTTTAGTGAATCTTCACATAGGGATTCATCCATATTACTTGTGAAAAGCTTTATCTTGTTTTTCAAATCTTTTGATTAAGAAAAATACAATTGAAGGTTTACATCATCTATAAAAAGCTATTATATAAAGTACTTACACTGCAGTATTCAGAATTTTTGTGTACTAAAATAAGGTTGCCATCGTTAGAAAAACCAATCTATTGTTTCATCAAACTTCTAAATCTTAGATCCTATCGTCAATATTTTCAGTCAGCAAAAAATAATCAAGAAACAGCAGTTTAATTGCATCTCATTCTCTATTACAAATCTTATATTAGTAAGTCATTCGCTTTAATATCCGCACGTAAAAGTTGAACAAGAAAGCAATCGAGTAATTATTAAATTCCGTCTTCAATTCTTACATGAAAAAAAAAAAAAAAATTACAAAATACAACCTCGATCCAGGTAGGTACTTAACAAGTGTACCAACACTCTCGGCAGAGGAAACTAGACACTCAGGCCAAGAAGCTATGTAGTCAGAAAAAGAGACACACGAGACATTGAAAGAGATCAAATGGATTCACCTGCTTACTATTTCCTGCGGCTTATTACGCGAGTAAGATAGAGAGGGAAAAAAGAGACGCGCGTGCACATAATTCGAGGAGAGCTCGCGCAGAAGAAACCTTTCACCGGACGCTGCTGACGCGTTCTATCTCTCTTCCTCCCTCCCTCCTCTGCCGGCTATACCGAGTGATTATTGCGGAGTCGGCAGCGAGGTATGTTTATTGCATCGGCTTCTATTTAGGTTGAGAGTTTCTTATCTCCTTTTTTCCGTCCTCTCCTTGCGCCGCGCGAGAGTCATAGCTTCCTTCATGAGGGTCATACTTTTTGCCCACAACGCCCGGCCGTACACGTTGCCGCAGATTTATTTGACCAGAGTAGTGGCAATGCTCCCTGCAGCGCGCAATGGTCGTTATGACGATCCGACGTCGGAGGTGGCCGATTAACAGTTGCTCATTTTTTTTTTCCTCCTCCTTCTCTGATTCCCAGCGTCTCGCTCCCGATGCTGGCGTCGTAAACGCGGTTTATTGTGTCTGCCTTTGTTTCTTCATTGATCCCGTTTAATCGCTACCGTCGCTCGCTGGGATTACGGCTCGTTTTGTAAGATCGCCGGCTACTATTGGAGTATGTGTGTCAACGGAAAACGCTGTTTTTTTTCAAATCTCCCTCTGCCCTACGGAGCGAATTTATTTACGTCATAATGTGTTTAAGGGTAATTGACTGGGGGTAAAAGACTGGGTACGGAGGTTTTTACGAATTACCGTTTAATGGGTGCTTTTCCGCTTACGCATTAGAATGATCGTTCGGGATAAAAGGTGGATGTCTTTAGGCATGGTAGTCCGAAAGATGGAGCAAGGGACTCGTTCACTCGTTGTTTAACTAACATTGTGATTTTGGTTCAAGGATACAATTTTTTTTCCAACTATGAACAAATATTTGATTTCTATTTTGTGGAAATATGAATACAAATATATTTTTTGCAAGTTCACTCTAAAATTCTACAAGTACCGATGATTGAGAAACTTTTCATTTCTCACGCCACTGTCACTTGCGGTGAAAATTGAATAAAAAAGTTGAGGTACAAAAAAAAGATTATAATTTTTTCTTTTCAAATCCAACTTTTGGGCTCTTGGGCAAATATACACTTACAGAATAAAACTCGTGGCCGAATCGATTGAAATTCGAAAAACTCGTTCTTCAACCTAATTAACGCAACCGCGCGTGTAATAACGAGCCGAAGATTTAGTGTTATTAAAAATCCATTTTTTCCTCGCGACCTGACCACCGTTTATCCATAAATAACTTTCGCTTTCACGTCCCCTCTATACATATCAACGATTCCGCGATAGAGCTCGTACGAGCGCCTAAACTAGCGACTCGACACTCTAGGAGTTTGAAAATTTCAAAATGATTTCTAATTTTGGATGAAAAAAAAAAAAAGAACATAAATGTAAATCACCGAGAAGTCAAAAGGACACTGTTCGAGAGTATAGTCGAAAGCTCCAAAGCGAGAATAAGAAGAAGAAGAAACGCGATGATTGTAGTAAGGAGCCGGCACGGGACCGAGACGCGCCTAGGGAATCCAGAAACGAGCGAAACTCAGCACACACGCGTTCAATAGATATCCTCTTCTCTTGCGGAGAGCTGGCTGGCACACAAACGAAAGGGAAAGGAATGGGGAAAGCCTGGACGTGAGGGTACAAGAAGGAATGCACGTACTTACACGCAGGATATGCTTTGCCGAGCTCTCGTTGTACATGTAGAGACCGAAATTTCATAAATAATTCCTGGGGCGTTCTTGGCTGTCGGTGCTGTGGAGCGTGACGAGCCGGAGTTTCGCGAAAGAGTCCGTGCACGCGGCTTACTTCCTTTGCATTTTTTTTCCGCTTGTTGCTGGTACGTTTTACGGTGAATGTACGAAACCGGGCGATTGGTGGTTGATTGAAAAAATCCTATTTTCTTGCGAAAATTCGTTATTTTTTTGGGGAACAAACTTGTTATTGTCGCTCATTGTGCAAGCGTGGATATTTTTAAATGTTCCACAAGTTTAGGAACGATTTGTGCTGGAAAGATTTTGCGCGACTTCTGCAGTGACACACAGTCCAGTACTTTTGCAGAACTTTCCCCTTTTAGATACGAATTGTACGTTAAGAAATTTGAATGTTTCCGTTAGCAGTCACGTGTACTAAGTTCTATTGTTTCTTACGTTGACAAAAGCATTATTGTCAATTAAAATTTTTTGTAACATTAGGTAATAGTTTTTCCTGCAATTCACGTATAAACATTTTTATCGAAGAAAAACCTTAATTTTTCACAAAAGTTACATCAAGACTAGTCAAAAGATCTTAGTGCAGATTAATAGGATACGAACGCACATATCCCATGAACGTAAAATCAAACTACAAAAACTTTTGACTACGTAACACCTGTTTTCAAAGACTTACAAATATACCCATCCATTTTTATTCACTATTTTTTCAATGGGTTACTAGAAATGTAGTGTAATCTCTTGAGTATCGATACTTGTCCATTTAGTATGAAATACACATTATTACTTATAAAATTATTGATCTGTCTTTGATAAACGTTACAGTTTTATTGTCATTTTAAGATGTTCGAAGCAATACTGTACTTACTACGATTGTTTTCTTTGTGGAAATGCTTTAATCCTTAAAAGTCTTCAGGAAATCCATCAAAATTAACAGGAAAACTTTTTTCCAATTATGAATAAAAAGGGGAAAGATCTGTAAATGTATTGAATTGTGTAACTAAAAGAGTTCCGCAATACTTTTGCAGGACAAAACATTTCAGAACTTTTTCAAAACTTTTTCAAAACTTTAATATTCTTACGCTGTACTCAATAATAAAACTCATAGGTAAATGTTATCTTCAACATGAAAATAAAAGTCGTCGGTAAGTGTTTTGTTTAATCTGAAAACAATTAGGCTTATACAAGCGTAATGTTCATCCACCGTGAATTTTATCAATTTTTTATTCAAACGAAATACAAATCATGGCGAACAATCACTTCTACAGTACTTTGGGAAATTAAGTTCACTGTAAAATGTCAATAATGATTTTTATCGATAACCAAAAAAAATAAAACTCATATTTAATCTTACGTTTGCTAAAATATTGACAACATAAACAAGAACATTACAGTCATTTGGTGAATCACCATAAATCTCCAGAAAAGCACATAAAACAACGACATCGCAAAAAGAGCACGCGCGCGCACACACACACACACACACACACTCGAACAGTTTTCATGGCTCCGTCGTTACGAAATCCCTAACCGTATGCATCTAAATCCTCCAACCCGAGCCGCTTAAGATACTATTTCACTTCTCGAAAACGAAGTCCCTACACTTGAAGAAAAAAAAAATCCATCATCTCCATTAAGTAATGGTAATAATATTACCAGTACCGGACTCCTCGTCGGCGAACCAGGAAATCCTAAGCCCCAAAAATAAAACCACGAGCGACATAATTAAAACGTGTCTCTGAAATCCCATCGTCCCAAGAACGACTCCACGCATCGAGGCAAGGATGCCAGGGGACAACTTTTACCCGATGGCAACAGTCCAGCGAAAGCCGCCGACGCAAGGAAAAGTCGAGAGCCAGCCCCCTCGGGGGAACCTTCTAATTTCAAGGGCTCCCCGCGTGAAAACCGAGAGTGTGTAACATATACCCACACATTGAGGCGCGCTTGCGCGTTGCAACGCGCATTATACGTAACATTACGTGTGCGCCGAACAAAAGCGTGAGTACGGTTCCACGCGCGCGTGTAGGGTGGGTTTTCTGTATCCGGTCGGCCTCGGCCTACAACTGACCGGTTGAAACGATCGCCAACGACTACAACGCGATATACTGTTACGTACCCCTTTACTTTCCACCGTGTGCCGGCGATGCTAGCGAATAGGGCGTCGTCGATCTCGTTTGTTCTTGTACATAGAGAGTAGGCCATAATCATGTCAGGCCCATTACCCGGCCGTCAAAGCATTTTCCACGTGATATAAAAGAATCAATGTTGATAAAAAGCCGATCTGACGATGGACTGTTTCAAAAGCGTACGTATGAAATTTAAAAAAATATCCTAATCCCCTTTTTTGATTAGAAACTATTAAAAAAGTGATCGAAATAAGCAGAAAGCCAAGTTCTAGGTCATTTTTGTCGACATAACCTCACTTCCAGCGCATTCTGGGAAAAATAATCACTGTAAGATTCTATACAATTAACCCAGACCGCAGCCAGTTGCTGGGTCTTGAATTCTGGCACAGGGACAAATTTAAAATGATGTCTCATAAGGTAAACGTATAGTACCAGTGATAGAGGTGGCCTAAAAATCAGTCGAAGTATTTGGCCACCCAATACAAATACGAGATTTATGAGAATTCACGTGAGTATAAACCTGACCCTGAGGCAGATTACTTAATTAACTTTTACCTGCAATTTGATTAATTTATTTTTTTTACTAGAATATCTTTGAAAAAGTGGTTAAAAAAAATCGGCCTATACTGGGTCATTTGCTTACATAACCTCACTTTTAACACGACCCAATGAGTAGCTACTGTAAGATTCTACATAATTAACGTAACAACGGTCAATCGCTGGATCTCATAATTCCGGACACCAGGACATTTTATTTCTACGGCAGCCATGCTTTGGAACATCTGACTTTAGATAACGGGCGACAATTTGTTTCAAATACATTTGCAATTCGGATTCTCGTTTCCAGCATTGCATAAAATAAAATCATAACTTTCAAGCGGTACTTTATACCACCTTGCACGACATTAAATTTTGTTTTCAAATTTTTTTTATGCATTATTAGCTTACTAAGGTGGCCAACTATACTCATACATATATACCTTTCGATTAACTGTTTCTTTTACGTTACGGACAACATGAGCGGGAGATGTGCAGGAGTTAGTCCTGGTGTTTATACGTAGACACCCGGTCAGGACTCAGGCAATACACCGATTAGTTGTAAGTGCCCCCTACCCCCCTCCTAGTCATGGGGGGGCCTCCCATCCCTCATCCCTTCCCTTTTCCAACTGCTCAGTGCCCAGAGTAGTGCCCTTACAAAGACCCGGACGTAAAGCAGTATAATATAAAAAAAAAAAAAAAAAACATATATACCTTAGTAGGATGCTTTTGATCCTGTGCTCATAGAGCTGTCGATTCTAGCTGCGCACACGTGGGTGTGTATAGGTACTTATAAGCAGCAAATCGGTTGAGTAACGCGTGTATACGTTGAGATACGGCCGTGGATTCGGAAACTTCGCTGCACTTACGCGATTCCCGTTTAAGCAAACAAGTGAGCGAGACGATCGCGACGACGACACGACGCTTCTGGGACTGCCGATGCTGCTGTCGGATGGTGGATGGGTGACAGCCGATTGCGCGCGATGCCATTGTAACGTGAGTATGGTATAATGCGTCTGTGAGTGCGCGGAGGTATCGCTGCGGGACTTATTGTGATTTACGGCCTTCGCCCGGACGCCCGGGAGCTCGTTACATTGAAGTCATTGTGGTTTTCGATAAATGATGTGTCCCCCCCTTGTTTTTTTGTTGAGTCTTTCCCTATCTCGAGAGCGACTGATTGATTGCCATTGGGGTTTGATGTCGTTTTGCATATGGAAATCTCGTCGTAAGCGCTGGATGAATAGGGGAAAAGTGTTCTGGTTTCGAACTTCGTCGATGAACAGGGGTTCGGTTTTTGTCTGTTTTTTTTAATATTTTTGGTTCGTACAGCGATGTAAATGGTCCTGGTGTCCGTCGAAACTAGTAAAAGTATATGTATGTGCGTTTCATCCAAATTCATTTAATTGAGATGGTTTATCTAATCAACGGCATGTAATAAAAAAAGAAATTGCATTAATCAAAAATGTTTGGAAACATACTCCAGTCGTATACATAACAGCTTATTATTTCATTCTTCCGATATCCTAAGATAATACCAATAGATCCTAAACAACTTTTTCATTACATAGGTAACACAAAAATATAAGGAAATTCAAACAAACTGCGAGAAGTTGAGAAAAACGTTATATTTTTACACTAAAAGCATTGCAAATTTTTTAAATTTAAGACATCTTTAAAGCGACAGGTGATAAGTTTCGGATATTTTGTTTATTTTATAATGGTTTTTGAAACAATTGTAAAAACATGTTTGCAGTTATCGAAAAAAAGAGGTATTTTGACATGAGTTGCTCATAAGATGCTGTGTTGAATTTGAAGTTGAATATCTTGAGAATATCACACCACATTTGCATAAAATTTTATCAACTCATGTATCTAAGTGTTGAAAATTTATATTTAAAGTTCTGACGTTTTTGTAAGAAAACTAGTTTTGGTATGATTTACATTGATAAATTGCCAAATCGAGCAAACATCGAGTATGTGAGTGTAGAAACTCGGATGTTGACCTACTGGAGCTGTGACGTCACCGAGAATATTAAAAAAAAATAGTTGGTAGCTACAAAGAGAAACACTCCAATCGTCATGGGATACATTAATTGTAAACCCCAAGATGACTGATTGGCCGTGTAGAAGGTGAGAAAAGTTCCAGTTCTTTACTTACAGTCAAAGATTTATGTCATCTTACATAAGATTATGTTAATCCTATAGTCAAGCTCGACAGGCAACGGACAGGCATAATTATTGCTGCTTGCGTCAATCGATATGAATACTTGTCACTGTGTAATACATGAAATTTAATATGGTTTCCGACTCTTTTGTTATCTTTCAACTAGACATGACGGGTTAATATTGCGGAACATTTTTTCCTGAAAACTAATCCATTTCCTTGAATTGTTTTAGCCAATCTTTGAGTGCTTATTTTGTACGACGAATAAGCTTTCACGTATAATATGTAAGCGACAGGTAATTGGTTCGCCATTTACTCTGCAACATCAAACGTGCAGAATACAAATCATTCGGGGCGTTTCGTTTATTAGAGCTAAACATCACTCTCTGTCTTGTCTTACACATCAATTTATTTGTAAAAGCATTAATCCCGTACGCATAATAATACAGTACGATCCTTCTTTTATATTTTTTTTTTATCTTAAAAAGGAGAATAATTTCGAACGAAGCCTTTTATTCGTAATGCGATTGGCTGGAGATAATCATATGACTATAATTCAAATGATACATACTGTTGAACTAAAAAGACAATGTTTCTGAAATGTAGTTATAATTTTTATTCAAAGTTTCTACGAACTCGTGATGTTTAAGTTCACAATAAAAATGTTAAGTGAAATGTATTCCTGATCGTAACAAAAAGTTGGACGAAAGATATGATTGGCAGTAATAATGCCGATGAATAGATTGAGTACAACAACTTTGACGTAATTCTAATAATAACTTTGCCGTTTGAATACAAATTTTTATCGAGCAATACGATGAAACTCTGTTACAAATAATCAAGGGCCCTTTTCCTGCATTTTACATGCCGATCAAAGTAAATTGAAAACAGTCATGCAAATCGAAGAAAAAATCCATCGAAATGTTTGCCATCGAAGAATATCACGAAATAGCGCGCGAAGCAAAAAAACACGTCAAGAGCTATTCGATCGTAATCCTGATACACGTCGAAACTGAATTCCCGCAACTCCTCACGACCCCGTCAATGTGTTCCAACAACAAAGAGCTTCCTCCGAAGCGTACACGCGCATGCATCACCCGAAAGCGCGTTGCGTCAATATCCATCTCGCGCGCGTCTGTAAAAGAGTAGTTATGCACGGGTGCCGAAAAAAAGAAGACAAACGCGCGATGGGAACGCCTTGCCCAACGCGCTTTTCGGAGCCGCTGCCGGGATCGGGTTCTTTTGTGCCGATCGGCGCTGTTGCGCAACAGCGTCACCGACCGGCGACGCCCGCCCCGCAGCATCCTTCGCGCCGTTGAGTGTTGCGCGTGAAAGGCCGAGGGGCCAGATTAGAGGGAAAGGATGAAAATCGGGGAGAGAGTTCGCCGAAAGATACGGCCGCCGATCAGACTCCGCCGGGGGAGAGAGGTCGTGGCGTCGCGGGACTTTGGCCCGGGGCGGCTTCTGCTCTCGTTCGATACGGCCGGGAGGTTCGGGCGACGAAAGCGGATTGGTCGTTTTGAGCGCGAGAGCTGGAGTGGCCGATTATGCGGTGGACACTGGTCGGGTGGTTTTTCTTCTTCAAACTTTTCGGTTCGTTCGGTCTCCGTATGCAGATGGGATTCGGGCAGGCGGCGCGCGACGTGGGGCAGCAGTGAGATATTTAGCGTCCTTTTTGAATCGTAGGAAAACATTTCTGACTGAAAAAGGTTTGACCGTAAAAATCAAACCAATGAGATCGTCGAGCGATACGTTTATCGTCTACAACGCCATATCTGGCTACCATCAACGTGCAAATCAGCCTCGAAGTTGTTTTTAGTCACGATGAAAAGTCGGACTTTTTTTTTAATTTTCAATACATTTTTACGATTTTGTGACAAAAAATTTTTTTAACAACTCTACGAGGTTTTTAAAACACTATGTGCCATCAGATACTTCAAGCATTACCTCACGTCCCACCAATAATGAGTTCTAATTGAATAAAATTTGTGAGATAAAATCATCGCATTCGAAGCATCCATCTTTTCTCTTTTTTTCTGAGTGTTTAGGCGCTCGTGTACTATTCAATTATCGCCCAACGACGAACAGCAAAACTCACTCAGGATGCATTAAAAAGATAATCAACATGTTGTACATGATTCAAGACAGCCATTAATCAGCTCTGCTCTTTTTTTTTCATGGCCCATTGCATGAATAACATTATGGATTCATCCGACCTCGCGGCTCGGCAAACCTATTTCTGTGACTGTAGCCACCAGCAGTAACAAAACTGCCCGTATCACCTATACTGTAGTTTAGCACTGCAGTACGAACGTTTTTACGCTCGTCGTTGAAAAGCCACGAGTGTATACTTTATGAAGCTCGTAACCAACACGCACCGCACAAAGGGGGATGCATTTAGAGTCGATTACGACGTCAGTTCCGAATCCGCACGGTTATTCAGCGCCCCATTGTTGATAAGCATTGCTTTTGGTACGGGGCACGTGCGCGCTCGTGTGCAGGCGAAAGCCGAACTCGCTCAATTGCACACCGACCTGTCGTGTACACACATAGGTATACGTACGTATGCACATTAGAGAAGTACAATTTCGTTTTCGCCGCCTGTCTCGGGGGGGTCATGAATACACGTAGAACGTATACTTTGCACTGTAAATTGAAAATGATGCGCGCGCGCGCGTGCACGTTTTGCGGGAGAAAATTTTTTTCGTCCTCATAAAATAATTGCACGTGCGCGTGCGGGATGTTGGTTTCCATGACGAGATGGAGATGAGATAAATGATAGTGTATTGTACCTATGTTTGTAGATTTTAGTAATGGCGCGAGGTGTTGCTTCATTAGGAGAGGGTGTACGTATATTATTTACTGATCGGTGATCTTGGGACTCTCAGTCGGATGGACGGATAATGAAATCGTATGGTCTCTTGATACCTAGAGTGGATTTTTCATGTACAAACGCAAAAAGACGGGAAAAATATGAAGAATGGTAGCTGAGGTTTTTTTTCTTGGTCGATTAAATGTATACAAGTAAATCATTGGTGATGATATTTTATTGGTTTCACGCATGTATTTTATTGTATTTTTTGACTAGCGTTTGATTATTCTTGATTATTTTCAGTAAAACGAATTATCCATGTATTTTTATCAGTTATTCCGGCAAATTCGCATAAAAGTACGCTGCTTAGTGTTCTAGCATTACGAATTTAAAAATATTTGGATTTAATATATTTCCATCTGTTTGAGAAAAAACATTGTTATAATCTTTCTGCGAGAATTTTATTATCGATTTTGACTGTACATTTCTTTTTTTTGGAATTAAGCTGAACCATCTACGTTAATAGTTTTATGCTTATTTTTTGCATTATTATTATTTTCTTATAATAAAAAAGAAACCCATATTGTAAATTTCAAGTTTTTTAAAAAAAGCTATAGTATTTTTAGAAAGTTGAAAATTTAAAAATCAATTGTAAGATTACAAAAATTAAATAATTTGTTTGGTAGTCTTTGATTGGATTAACTCTCAATCAAGTAAGAAACTAATTAATAATGTGTGAAATATATTAAGCTTTTTATATTATGAACTAAACGTCATGTGTCTGACAAGTTATAGCAAAATCTATTTACTCCAATAATATTTTTAAATTAGTAAATAATTTGCATTCAATGTTTCTGATGAAAGTCTCCTTTTAATAAAGTAAAATGGTTTTAATTAAGTTTATTTCAAATATTGTAATTGGTTTGGAATAAATTATTTTCTCTTAATTTTTATTTTTAAAAAAATATATAAATATCAAGTGGGATAGTAGAGCCAAATGCAAGTAAGAGCATGATTTTTTACTTTTGTTAAAAGGTCATTAGTTTTCATAGACTTCTTAATAAAATCATTTTCACAAATACGCATAAAATTTCAATTATAAGTACATTTTCTTGATGGTCAAATATATTTTTAACCTGATAGTATTGAGCCACAACCTTGGTAAAGAAAATTGAAATGTCTAGAAGTTTTTAAAGTTTTTACCGAAAACATTATAAATATGGAGAAGTAATCGACAAATCTATTTTTAAAGCTGTATCTATTTGAAAAAGGATTCATCCAATAAAAAAAATCGCTGATTTATAGGAAAATATAGAAAGTGAAAAAAAAATTAGGAATAAAACCGTCGATTGCGACTGAAACAATAATGTGATGGCAATATCATGCCTAATTTATTAAAATGGCTCATTATGATGAAATCTTGAAAATAAGGTATTTTATTTTTGGATATGGAGAGAAAGAGATACGCAGAGAGAGTTTTATTATGATAAAAATTCTACATCTTAATTCGCACTATACAAAAGCATAAGAAAAAACTATCCGTATTGCAAAAATGCATGCTTTCAACACATTGATCCAACATTATAATATAATTCGCACAACCTTAATTTCATCCATACAAGTGATACACTGTGTACGTAAGATAAAACGAGATCTTTGCCGCAGGCATGTTTATATGAATGACTATGGAACTGTGGAGGCTTAATTGGTAATGAATTACATGCGCATGTATACCAAAATGCATACGTACGCGCTTAATTTTATGCCCTCAGCACAGAGCTCGGGGCTCTTCTTCCACATGTAAGGTCCACCAGCTCTATTGCGCAAAACTTTAAATTAGCCGCAAGCCTGAAAATATTATCACTTGTGACGAGCAACTTTCATAGGCAGACATCTTCGGATGGTTTCGACAGAACATTCTACAGTAGCATATTTTTTTTCTTTTTAATTGATTTATTATTTGTAGATCAATAATTTTTTTTTAAATAGACATAAATTAAATTTATATACTGTCAATGAGTAGCATTTTTTGTTTACGATTTATACGAATGTAATTTTTTCATCTTGTTGACGGTTAACTCTTTTTAATCAATTCGAATCAATTAATTCAATACATCAAATACTTTTTATAAATACATGTACATTAAACTATAGTACTGTCCATCAAAACAGCTGCTCTGCTGTTCCTAGGACTTTGAAAAAATGTAGCTCACAAAAAATTGCTAAGAAATCGTTTTATTATTCAATTGTCTTCAATAAAATAAGAAAGAATCTTTCCATATGAATATAATACTATAATTATAAAAGTGAATAACGGAAAAGTATCAAATGTTTGAAAGGATACAAAATCATTCAGTTGAGAAACTACAACAAAATACTCGTAACGAAACAAGACAGGTGGCATGAATTTCACATTAAAAGCGAAAAATTAAGTTGTTTTCTCCTCTATTTAATAGTTCAAAGGATGAATTAGCATACATATCGGTCATTTCACGAAAAACGTGATATTTTAATATGTGAAATAGGATTTTGAAAATTTATTGTTCAGTTCTTTAAAAAATTTTTTTTCTATGCTATATGAGGTCCAAACTAGCTGCAAACTTGGGCCCGGCTCTGTTGTCACTTTTAGAAAACACATGGCAATTTAAATGGGATTTTCAATAAATTTCAAAAAAGTATTACGGTAATAACATTTTTTCCATCTTACGGCCACAGCAAATATTTTTTGACTTGATTTCAAAAAGTTCTATCTACTAAAAATTAGTTTACACTGTTCAAAAAGAGTTTTAACTCAAATTAAGGAAGTTTGGGAGTTCCGCTCAGAGGGGCGAGGAAGGGGGAGTCCCCCCGGCCCGCGCAGCTAGGCTCCCTTTACCGCGCACCTCCTCTTGCAGCCAACAAACTCAGTATTTACAACCTAAAAGATTGATCTTTCTTAAAATTGCCTGCGAAGGATTGATTTTTTTTACGAGTATCTTCTTTTTGTACCAAGGTATCTATACGAACTTCTTTTTTTTGTTCAAATATATTTACATTATACTGCAATTCTAACCGAAAGGCGACTGAATCTCGTCCTTCCATAAGAGCCCGTGTAAAATTGCCTATTTGCAACATTTTTTTTCTCAAAAATTTCCCTGGCAAAAATCTGAAAAAATTCATACGCACTTCTGATGTGTTGTAAAACGACATATATTTTTTTAAAGAAAATTTTCGATTTTCAACTTATCTCCCAAACCTCCTTAATAAAATGCGTTGTATATAAACATAGGCTTCACGAAACAACGCAGTTTTTGTGAAATGACACATATACATCATTAAAAACTATTCTGTTCAAGTATCGAGTGTTGGCAATGATGTTACATTGGTTGTCAATAATTCGTCAATGTTTATCAATGTATTTATGTGCATTTTATATGATAAAATAACTAAATATGAAGACATGATTATTATTATACAACTTATTATTTCATTTGATCATATACGTTATTAAAAACTTCACCATTAAGGTTTCAAGTGTAAGATAAGTCTACTTACGAAACATAATTTCCATTTTTCTTACTCTTTTGTTGATAGCTTAATGCTCTGTAAATTCGTCGAGTGAACACGTATTATACTGAGCAGTGAGCGATCAACAACAGATTTTAGTGAGTAGACTTATCTTTCACTTGAAACTTAAATAGAGTAGTTTTTAATAACATATACGTATAAATGTAATTATGTAACATAGTACGTAATACAAGTAACACAATGATTTCATTAAATAATATATACATGAATCATTTAACGAAAAACGGGATATTTTAGTGTGAAATAGGATTTAGAAAATTTAGTGTTTAGAATTTATTTATTATTATTTTTTCTATGATATGTGAGGTTCAAACTAGCTGGAAACTTTTTGGCTTGGCTCTATTGTTATTTTAAAAAAAACACACACATTTACATGGGATTTTTGAAAAACTTCATAAAACCATTACGGTAATGACAAACTTGTAATTGTGTACTAGTTAGGGCAATTTTGAAGCTCCAAATAGGAATTTTTCAATGAAATTTAGTTTAGTACATATGCACACCAG
This sequence comes from Copidosoma aretas, assembly GCA_030522625.1. Taxonomy (NCBI): domain Eukaryota; kingdom Metazoa; phylum Arthropoda; class Insecta; order Hymenoptera; family Encyrtidae; genus Copidosoma; species Copidosoma aretas. The sequence goes on along the minus strand of JAPYYV010000128.1, from coordinate 38,068 downwards.
AAACCTTTGTACATTATAGTTACATATAACTTAAAATACCTGAAAGATTAGAGGCATTACGGTAATAACCTCTTATTTTAACCGGCATAACTCTCTATATTCATGATAACACTATCACTAGCCGCATTAGAATTTCTAGTTGAAAAAAATCGGTCGATGTGCTCGTTTGCTCCACTATACAAAATGGTAAAATCCAAATGTCAAAGAATGGACTACTTGGCCCTACTAAATCATTTGTCTCCCGTAATTCAAAAATGTCAAAAGTAGGCTTTACGATTGAAACGCCTCGTACACTTTCAAAACATTTTTTTGTCGTTTTTAATTATTAGAAAGTGTGTTAGAAGGTTTGGATAATATGAAATTACATCTTGAAAAAAAAAAATGTTAACATATATGCAGTATATGCAGCTAAAAATGAGATTTTTGAATGCTTTGCTTTATGGTAATGACATTTTAGCCTGTTTTTCCCATCTTACAGCAAAGCAAAATCATTTTTCGACTTGATTTCAAAAGAACTATCAAGATAAAATTAGTTTACACTGTTTGATAAAAGTTTGGGCTCAAAATAATAAAATGCGTTGTTTATAAACATAGGCTTCATGAAATATCACAGATTTTGTGAAATGACCCATATATACCTGGCTACGCTTCACTTTTCTAAAGCAGAATTTACTTTTCTTGCGCAAATGTCACAAAATACCTCAGAATATACAAAGTACATTAACGCAATGTCCATATACCTTTGCTCTCAATAGTCTCAATATTCCCTGAAAAGTATATGAGTAAGTCGAGTACAAGAATGACTCATTTCAAAATTCCAGTTAAAAAACGTCTCAAAAAATATTAAGTACTTAATACTCTTACACTATAAAAGGAAATAAACTAAATTAATCACAAAGGCCATGGTCTTTGCCGGAGAAAAAGAAAAATATCAAAAATATAAAATATAAAAAATTATTAAGGCGCTACGTTATTCAATCTAAATTTGAGCTCTAAAATTTTTTAAATCTTCAATAATTTTTAGATGAGAAAGTTCTTGGAGAACGTTGAAGCCTAGGCCCGAGGTTGAACCGGTTTAGAATGAACATAGCGATTCTATTGCAAAAATTTGTCAATGTGAAAAATTGCACTAAAAACCTTTCTGCGAAGTTTGGAGTTGATTAAGTCCTTAATAGTCGAGATGTTCTTATCAGCTAAATAAAATATATTGTCTTTCAACATAGAGTCTTATGAAAAATCGACGTTTTTTTTTACTTTAAGTTATGAAATTCTTATACAATCAACAAAGAGATGGAGATGAAATTGAAATGAGTGATGAAAAAATATTCAAATGTTGTTTTCCTGATGAGATTAGATTGATTAGGTCTGTAGTCGTTGAGAAATCGACAAATACTTTGCGAAATTTAAGATGTTTGATTAAACACAGGCGCAGTAGATGACGCTCTTTGATAATCCAATCATATCTATAGGGTCAATTTTTGCGTTTTACTAAAGACATAGTTTAACCTGCATAATCTATACTAATATTTCGAGATGAGATATTCATCAATATTAATTTTACATGAGACGTTTTTTAATAAAACATTGGAACTAGGCGTTTTTTGATAAAATTCTGTCATATGACATTAGTCGCGATCTCTAACTCGACCAACGATTTCGTTTTCGGCACATCACACATTATCTTATGCCACGCGAAAGTTTCGTATTAATTTATAAAATATGCAATGATCATAACAAAATACAAATACCGATACCGACTCACGCGAATAACGAGAAAACCGTTATTCTGTTTCAGTCATTCTCTCGATCCTCAACTTCAAACATGGCTTCAGATTGTGCAGCGCGGGGGAACCAGGTGTAAGTATATAAGTACATACAGACGATATCGATATTACGCCCAGCATTCCAGGCCAGTAATTCCTTTCTAATACCCCTCCCCGGCCCTCCCACCGGTTGGCGATCTTATTTGCCTGTAATGTCCAAAGATCCCAATCGGAGTACATATTATACGTACACCCGGATAACTATCTCTCTCTCTCTCTCGTTCTCTCCGCTACGCGCGCGCGTCAATGCCTGCCGCGATTGAGCTTTTCCACGGCAAGTGAAAATGAGGAATTCCTCGTAAACACGTCTTAACTCTAATGAGACGCGCGAAATGGTGAAAAGACCGAGAGAGAGATGGAAAAATGCGCTCGATCGGCGACTGTGCAGGCCGAGAGTGAGTTTCTCTCCTCCCCGCGTAGCTGTATACTACAGCCGAGTGAAAATTGTTAATTGCGCAGTATTTGGACTTCGACAATCTGCCGGAGACCAACTTCTCGTGTCGGGGCAAGGTGATTGGCGGTTACTACGCGGACGTCGAGGCCAACTGCCAGATGTTTCACGTCTGCACGACCGGACAAAAAGGTAATGCCGCTTGCGTTTCTGCATACTTACCCTGTATAAATATATATGTATCTATATACACGCCAATGTATTATAATGCCACTCGGCGTGGTCGAGCGGAGTTCGCGCACTGTGTGCGCATATATATTTGTATGTATAGATGCCCGGGCGTCGTCTATTGTCTGCATGCGCGCCGGTACATATACACGCGCTATCAGCCGGGGATCTCTCCTTTGCATTGATTTACCTTTACCGCGTTCCTGTTTCGTGCATATTTTTTTCCCCCTTTTCTATTTTTCCTTTTCGACAGTCGTGGAAGGACGAGGATTTTTATTTCGATCGGTTTTGCTCGCTCGTGTATACATACATACTTATATGCGTATGACTGGTAGAAAGTCGACGGTGTGTTGATCGCGCGGCGAGTCGTGGTGCAACGTGAGTATATATGTATATACTTAGATATCCCCCGCAAGTGCACGTATACGTATGAAACGGAGAAAGATAATCGGCAGCCACAGTGGGTGATTGATATATATTTTTCATTCTAAAATAAGCACCTGTGGACGTCGATCGCGTACCAGGGGACTGGCGAGACGCTCGGTTTTTTACGCGTTATTTTTTTCTAATTTGGACTTTTGATTTTTTTTTTAATAGAGCCTACTGTTGGTGTGGAAGATTTCATTTTTCGGATCGTGTGTTTTTTTTCCGTTTTAATTAAAATTCATAATTATATTTAATGACAATATAAATATCAACATTTTTATTTTACATTATTATTTTTACGTTTAATGTTTTTAATTCACCGAGGATTGATTTTTTGTCCAGTGTATTTGCTTTAATGTTCTCACATCGTGGATTTTTTCACCACGGCATGAGGTGGTCCAGGAGTAGAATAATTGCAGACAAAATCTAATAGAACTTTAACTAATAATATAATTCTTCAGAATTTCCGATAAGATTCACATACAAAAACGAGAGGAAAAGCTCGTTGAAAAATTGTTTCATTGTTGGCTTTTGTGGAAAGCAGTATTTATGACGATCTTTACACAAAATACCCTAGTATACTTTGAGTGAAGTGAGATCAATAAAAAACCAAAGCAAGAAAGTTCATGCAATTCTGAATAGACTGACATCTTGAAAAATTATGACTGTTGATGGATTAAATCAAAAGATATTGATAAAAATGAAGACACAATATCCTTGTTGACTGTGTTAAAAGCATAGGCGAGCATTAACTGTGGATACTGCGATTTCACAAAATTATTTCTAGATACTTTTCCACCGATTATTATGATTCATTCAATATTCAATGTTCAGCAAAAAAATTTCGAATTTAAGAAATTTTTTTCACAAGAATCTATCTCGCAGTCATGTATTAGAAGTCGTAGCCAATCCTGGACCACCTTAAGATCATTCTAAATTTTTTACTGCCGTATACGTAAAAAAGTTATCTTACAAGAGAATGTTGTAAATACAATAATTTTAATCAAATAAAAACCAAGCTTTACATGTTAATTTATCTAAAAGCTAACCAGTGTTTGCTGGAATGAACAAAAACAGTCCTTTAACATTTAGAAGTTGAAAAAAGTTTTCAAAATTTCGCAATAGTACTGATAATTACTAACAAGAAATTTTTTCCATCTCAAAATATCTCAAAGACAAAATCTCCGACGAAACCACGCGCGATGCAGTGTTTAATGTTACTCAAGGAAAGCTCGTGGCTAAGGTCAGCCTAAACACCAGCCCGGTCGTGCAATCGCCTCGGCGACCATGGCATTCTCTTGCTTGCTTGCAGATTTATTGTACCGAGTTTCGATTTGAATCAAAGCTTTTCGACGCTTACAATAAATATATCATCAATACCAAGTATTTTGATGCCAAGTATTATGAAAAAGATTATTTTTCTTTTAATTAGAGCCATGTGTGATTAATGAATGGTTCTAGAAAGAGTTTTCGTAATGATTATACGTCGTCAATGGCCACTAATAAGCTAATTGTTTGGGTCCTGCACTGGGAAAAGCAAGAAATGTGATTTTCGCATAACTTCGGCGATGCTTGAATCACTATGTCTTTTATCTATGAATTTATGTATGCAAACAGCCAAGTTTCATAATGATGTAATAACGCCGCATTAGAGTTATATTGTGCAATTATATAATAAATTTACTTTACGAAGCCCTGTAAATGACGAATTCAAATATATAATGAATAATGTCATGGGAGTGCAAAAAATAGTGAAATCTCTCATAAAAGTACCAAAAATTATTATTCAATTCATACTCAAGAGAAAATTTAGCAAAAAATCACGTATCATCGATCGTGCAATATTAATTAAAACATATCCATCAATATTTATTTATATTAGATCAAACTTTTAGTAAAAAAAAAAAGGCAAAATTATATTCAAATAGTTTACATCACGAAATTGTCTCGAACGTTTGCTTGTAAGATCAAAAAGCTTTTTTAGTACAACTTAGTAAAAAACGATAGAAGCACAAGCTCCCCAAAAATAATGATCCGTTCTTTATCCCGAGATGTGGTTTCAGATGAGATAATGGATATTAAGTTTCTCTGCCTCAACGGGACCGTTTTCGACCAAGAAACCAGAGTCTGCGAGAGAGTCGATGAAGTCGATTGCAGCAAGAGCGAGCGGTTCTACTTCCTCAACCTCGAGCTTTATGGAAGTCATGCCGTAACTCTCAGGTGATTATTTTGTGTTTTTGACCATCCAAAATCAATATTTTATAAAGTTATTTCTAATTTCATCATAATTTTTGTATAGAACTTGTAAAAATATTGAAGACAACATAGCTGAACAAATCATAAATTTATTAAACGGTGTTAAATCTCATCTACTGAAGTTTATTTTATACTCCAAAACATAAATTCCAATAAAATATTAAACAACTAAACTAAATGAAAGAGTTGGACAATTGCAATGACGAGAGTATCAGTCGTTACGTAAAGAATTATAGTAACGAACTGGGAACCTTTTTCAGATAGACGGTCATGGTATCAAGTAACTAAACCACGCGAAAAAAATATCATTCCTAGCGATGCTTATCGAACGAAATGTCCGTTTCATTTCTCGCTCGGGCCAGTGCACTTTTGACAACGTGCAGATCGGGACCGCGATAACATCGCTGCTGCACCGAGACACGTTCCGGATAATTATTGCCGATCAATCGGTGGCTCGATCGATTACGGTATTTGCGCTGCAGTCAATGTGCACAGACTGCTGGACGATTATAAGCGTGAGTGGGATGCTGGATTTCGAAAGGGGCCTCGCGTTTATACACTGCACGCTCCGTCTTAGGTGGCACATACTGCAGGAGCTGTGTGATACTTTGTCTTATAATTTAACTGCGTTGGGTTGGTTTTTATTTTCGCCAGAATTCGATGATAATATTTTTCTCTTTTCCTCGTTTGGTTCGTTCAGCTTGATTTTATTGAAGTTTTATTCGAAGGCAATTTTGTCAATAATTTTTTGGCTGTAAAAAATCCCTAGGTATAAAATGTCTTAGAGTTTTAAGAACTAAAATAAGAATTTGAGATTTTTATACAATATTGTAGCCGTGACAATTTATTTAGAAGAGCAAAATAAATGTTGATTCATTGATTCGTGTGTCGATTAATTTGTAATTCTAAACTTTGCATTATTTCTATGCCAGTGGCCGAGAAGAGGAAGAAGGAGATGAAATTGAAGATGATGAGTCTACAGAGCCTAGAAACGATCATCAACAGCAACAACACATGACATCGGTAATACCGAGCACCACGAGTTCGACTACCACGAGTACTCCCCAACCTAATCAACCATCAACGACTTCCACGAGCAATGTTTATCAGCCAAATCCAACAGGTTATTCTCAACATTACCAGCCAAGGCCTGCATTTTCTGCTGTACAAACCAGTCAATCCAACACTCACTACGATGACAAAAATGGTGGATATCATCATCAGTACATCTTCCATAGCGACGAGAGAAGCAACAACAATAATAATCAAGCAACATCCTATCAACTTTTTAGCAATCAAGGGGTTAGTTCAACAACACCAACTCCTCAAGTTCACCAGCAGGTACATATTTAATCTCGTCACTTAGATTTTTTCATGCATGCATACAAATTATTAATAACGTAGTACAATAGTATTAGTAGTATAGTACATGAACTGTTTATTGAAAATATTTTAGGTTCGATATAGTTCGAATGCAAATACACAGGTGATTCATAGCGAACCCTCTACGGTAACGCCTCTTCAATACCACGTACAGTCAACGTCGTCTACCATTCAAACGCTTTTAAATAACAATGCTAACAACCCATCTTTGCTAAACCCTTTATTCCATAATCATGGGATTTCAAGCACAACTGAACAATTCAACGACCATAATAATAATCCACGTAAAATTTCTGAATACCAAATCAGTTCTGAGGATGAAAATGAAGAGCAAGTTGAAAGGAAACCTCTAGAGCCCATACAGTCGACAAATCAAGGAAAGGTAATCAATGGAAATTGTTAAAAAGAGATTTCCATAAAAGAAAACGTAAGAGACTGAATAAGAAAAAATTATTTTGTGTTTCAGAACTCAAAGTTGAAAATTTCTCCAGTACCACAACAAGAAAAAAATCCATCAATTATTCATACAAAGAGTAGTAGCCAAACATCACAGCAGCAGAGAATATCTATAAATTACTTACCAACACCTAATCCAATTCAAACAACGATCAGTGCCTTCTATCCTACCCAAAGACCTACATCACAAGATCCCCAAAAATCACCAAATAATCAACAAGTTACTCAACACATACATGTTCCACCACCCCCAGCAATCCCGCAGCTCAAGCCCCACCAAATAACTATCAATTTACCACCTCCAGATATTCAACGAATCGTTCAAAATCCATCGCCACTTTTACCATCACAATCACGAGTAATAGTTACGGCAAAAGCTAGTGTAAGTGATGAGTCCGGACGGCCTTTGAATGTTAGCCAGCTAATAACTCTTCCCATACCAACAATACCATCTAATTACGATGAGTACAAAGAAGGTGATGAATCTTTTGACCCATTTTATCGAGATGTGCCAAAAATAAGAAACGATCAACGGATAGTGATAAGTCGAAAAGTTGGAACCGACGGAAGAAATTTAAGGAAAAAACGATCTACTGATGTTGGAATTAATGAAGAAAATCCATCATCTGAAGAAGTAATATTCAACGCAGAAATAAAAGATATTACAGATCTTAAAGCAAATTTACCAATAATAAAAGCCATCCTTTTTGGATTACCTCTGCCCGAAAACAGTGATTCTAAATCAATATCTGATAATGAAGAAAACACGCAAACAAATATCGATGAATTTACTGAAGAAAGTGAAACTATTGCAAACACAGAAATTCCAAGCCTCATAAAAAATGAAGAGGATGAAAAAAAAATAATTAATGTATATAGTAGATCAATCAATGCTCGGCAAAATCTAAACCAAGTAATACCATCTAATATGACACATCAAGTCAATTTGAAGCCACTGGTCAACGAAAAAAGTCCTACCGATGCAGAGCCAAAAGATACAGTACAATTATTCTTTAGTGCAGTTGATGGTAATAATTCTTTAATAAACGATAATAATTTTAAACAACAAACAAACCAATTTAATAACTCAAAAGAAACAGCTCGTCCAAATAATAGATCTAATAATATAAGACGAGAACTTTTGCAAACACGTTCATCTTTGAATTCAAATAAATCTAATCGTAAAAGATACCAGAATAGAGATATATTAGAAGAATCTGAAGGGTATTTGCCACGTAGAAATATTCGTATTCAACAAAAACCATCGAAATATTATGACGATTATGATGCCAGTGAAACTATCGAATCAGGCACTCGTCAAAGATCTAACAGATTAAGACAAAGGCCTAAAGAGAGGCGCGTAATACATTACAGAGATGATTACGTAGATCCTGAAGATATCATAGAAGACGAAGACTATGATGATGCAATTATAAATTTCAGTCCCAAGGGACCTGTACGAAGAGGTCCACAAGGTCGTAGAGTTTCTAGCAGGAGTAGAAATCGTTATTATGATTATGAAGATGACATTGAAGCTTTTGAGAAGTCTAGATATAGAATGAATAATCCTGGTTTATCTGATAGAAATAGAGTTAAAATATCTTCTGAACAATTACCTCAGGTTAGAAGACGCCGACCAGAATCGGAAAGAAGACGAAACGGAAGAAGACGACCTCTAAACCGTTCGTATGAAAATTCTCTGAATAATACAACAGAAGGTATTGATAGTGAAACGATAAATGAACCTATTTCAAAATCATCCCAAGATGTTGATTATCATACATTAGAAGGAAATAAGAGCGTTAAATTGTTTTCAAATAATGAAAAAGATGACCAACTTACGTTATCTGAAAAAAAACGTTTAAACAGTTTAAGCAAAGATGAACTGGTGGATAAACAAAGAGGGCATAATAAACAAGATTTGCTAAATCGTAGACGGCCATATACTGATGAACTAAACGAGTCTTTTGAAAGGAGTATTTCTGATGATTATGTTGATTACGCAGTCTCTAGGTCTCATATAAATAGAAACGGTTATGAAAACAGAAGAAACAGAAATAGATTTGATACCAAACTTGAATCAACACGATATGCGAATTCAAATCGTCGCGATAAAAGCAGAAAATTTGTTGAACAAGGCCAAGAAAAAGTAGACAGCATTAGTGAAGATAGGGATTCAAAATCTTTTTCTGAAGATTTTAAACATTCAACTGTACCGGAGAATGAGAATTCTAGAACCACAAATATACCAACAGAATATATAATTCCTGATGACGTATCGACAGAAGAGTACGATGATTATGGAGTAGCAAATACAACATTAAAAGTTGAAGATATAGGAAGTACAGGTTCTCAAGAAGATATAAAAACGACTACAGAATATGTTAATACAGAAGGCATTTTGAAATTCACTGATGAACTACCATTGCCAGACAAAAAAGATGAACAACAGGAAAACATAACCATCAAAAATGGACGTAGTGAAATCAGCACTACGAACATAGAAGACTACATAGATGATAATTATGAACCCGAAAGCTACGTTGGTCCTGAAATAGAACAAACAACTAAAAAAAAAGAAAAAGGTGATGAAAATATAACTACTCCAGATCAAACTGGAAATATAAGAAACACAAGTGTTTCTAACAGTCCAAAACATAAAGAAAATAAACAGGAAATCGATGAAGTACAGGAAGATAAGTTTGAAACTACAACCATTCCACCTTCTGATGAATATGATGATTCAGATATAACACCTGATATAACCCTTCCTCCTACTACTCTAAATCCAATTCAAAAGTCAACTACAACATCAACAACTAGTACTACGACCACTACAACAACTACAACAACTGCACCTCCATCAACTACATCTTCTGACACATTTATGATCTCATCAACTTCATCAATTCCAAATACGTCAACAACTGTAAAAAGTAAGACTACAGCTAAATTTTTCAAACCAACAGCTTTTCGAAAAAATTATGTTTACAATCCAGTACCAACAACGCCAAATTCAGTAGTTATAAGACGTGGCCAACCGTTAACAGGCCCAAAACCAACTAAAACACCTCCAAGTTACAATGAGTTAGCCCCTAAGCCAGTGATTCGAAGACTTCCCTTGTTATCGAGAACTACGACGACAACATCAGAAGCATCGGTATTAGACGAAAAAAGTGAAATAGAAGAAAACGTGCATAAAAGTAATGGCGGGATCAGTTCAATTCCTAGCGTGGAATCAAAACTCGAAACAGTTGTTGAATCTGCAACCATTGATTCAGTAAATACATCAACTTTATCAAAAAAATTGGGCAGTGAAGTGACAACTGAAGATACAAAGACTGATTTTATTACGGAAAATATAAATAACCTGATTCCATTAGAAGAAACAACTACGTTAGCTGCAATATTACATCAAAAAGAACAAAATTTAGATAATGAAGTTAGAAAACATAGTTCAGACTCTAACAGTGCATATTATGCACCAAAAAGACCAGAATATTCATTTGTAGATACAATGAAACGTAAAGTTGAGTCATCATCCTTAAGTTACGATTCTTTAAAGGATGAAACAATTAGGAGCAAAATTGACTCTAGTTCTACAATTCCCAATATTCCAAAGAATACTGTGAGAACATTTAGGCCATCGCAAAGACGAAAACTGGAACTGACAACCGTAAGGACTCAAAGTCAGAAAAAGAATGAAAGTCCAAAACAACTCCCAGGCTTCAATTGTCTAGAGAAAGAAATGTACAGATTTTATGGCGATGTGCGAGATTGCCGCTTGTTCCATTACTGTTCACGAGGATTCACACAAAGGCAAGTTCTTGATTTTCGCTTTGTATGCGAAGAAGGCACAATCTTCGACGAAGAAACTCAGAGTTGTGGGCATGATGTGCAGAACCCTAAGTGTATAAAAAGAACTTGGTGAAGATATTAGCTCTCCTTTTTATAGAATAATTTTATTTTCAATAAATGTGGCTATTTTTAATCAAAATCAAATTTGGGACAAAGAGATGGAACCTTTGTATTTCATGCAACATGCGATGGTTTCGCATATTGGACCCCTTATTTTTGCTAATTGTAATCGTGTAAAATAAAATATGCTTCGATAAATTATTGTCATGTAGAAAATTATTATTGAATTCTTAATTAATACGAATACATAATGATTTTCATTCTGAGATGATAAATCATCAAATGAATATTTCATATTATTATGCGATTACTTACGTTTAATAACATTAAATTTTTCTCAATATTAATTTTATTCCATTAAAAAAAATGTTTTCATGTTTTCAATTTTTTCTTAATCATATCATGTGGACTTCAGCAATTGTTACTTATGATCACTAAACCGAAAAATTAATAATTTTGTAAAGCTGAATTCAATATAATTAATACAGTCAAGAAGTACACTTCTAATCAATTTCAGACTATTTATTGTAAGTATTCATTTAAATTCCATTGATTTTAGTAATTTGTGAATCCTAAATACTTCTTAGAGAGTTCGTCATGTTGTAAAATGAAACAATTTTTACTTATAAGTATTGCCATACTCTATACTGTAGTTTTACTTTTTTCAAAGGATTCACTCTTATTAGAATTAATGTGAATCCTCGCTCAAAGCATAATGAGGAAATATTTTATTAGTCGTTGTATACTTATAATAATAAGTAATTTAATCATCGATAGTGGTAGTAGTTATGTTTGTATTTTTATACTATTTATACATTCAATGTGTAATACTATTGAATACTCTTAAATATAATTTTGGATAATTATCAATTTATTAGCGTTAAATTAGAAGACATCTTGTTAAAACGACATTGTACAGCGTACGACTGTAAATGATCCTGAAGAAGGAGGTTCCTTATTCTTGCCCTAAAAATAGGTGTCATCTTTTGACAGTCGTATGGGCTAGTAATTTTCTAAGTTATTTAGTTTAAATTATAGCATTATTAAGTTAATAAAATGAATCTTTCTATTGCATTATACACTATTTCAGCGTGTTAACAAATAATCTAATTGTTGCAATCTTGGCATCATTCTTAAAAATTTATTTTACAGATTTTTTATGATCACCTTCGTTATTATAGTAATAATCAATGAAATGTACAATTCTGAACAAAGAATAAGACTCTGCTTGAAAATGAGATTTCTGTCAGTTTCTAAGTTGGCGCACCCTTACTTCATTATCCGAACGTGTGTTCAATATATGTAAAAATTAGTAGTAAAAATCAACAGATTAGGCACCTTTGGAAAATTAGTCAATGTTTACATACTCTGAACACACGCTTGGTTAGTTAAGTAGGGGTACCAACCAAAGATCTAATTGAAATCTAATTTCTGAACATAGCATATGTAGTTACAAATATAATTTTACAATCTGAGTTTTGTACTCAAACTCTGTAAACATGGCTTTGTGTAAACATTATTTTACATTATAATAGTGTACAAGAAATTGTTCGACGGTTAAAAGAGGAAGAGTATTATTATCTAAGGTATAAACATGTATATACTATTTGTATCGGATAAAATAAATAAGATTATCAAAAATAGAATTCTAACTGTAACAGCATTTTTTCAATTGATAATTTTGTAAATCAATGCGCTAAAATGAACGTTTGTTGTAACGCACGTCAAGTAATGTTAGTATTGAAAGAGTAATATTATCAATCTCATATAAAATAGTTTAGTGTAATACGCAAAAAAACATTGTATGCGTTAGGTGAATTTTGCGCACGGAAGGGTAACAAGTACGCATGAGTTACAGTGAATGAGCACCGATCGCAAGATTGAAAAAATGTATTGGACCGATTAGAACATACAATATTTTTTCGTAATAACAAGGCAAAAATTGCTTCTTCCACGCGTCTTTTTAGAGCTAAAATTGTAATTTGTGCTCTGTAAAGTGTTCATAAAATATTTTATGTACATCTTAAAATGGGTAATATAAGATATGTTGGCATGAGGCGTGAGGAATAAAATTAGGTCTACTGGTAAAAGTGAACAAAATGTGATCTTGAGTGTAACATTAATACAAATTAATAACAGTATAAAGTATATTATGAGTCAATGTCAACTATGCTGAAATTATTCTCAATTATATATTTTTTATAACATTCAAATAGAAGAAGTAATTTTGTTTGAAAATGAGTGCCTTACATATTTATTTATTATGCGTTAGAAAAATAGTCAAGACCTTATCATAACAACGTATGATAAAAATATTTTGCAACTGCTTTAATCAGTTTGCATATTGTAGATAACCTATAGCATAAAGATTGATGCTCTAAATTATTTGTGTATGGAAAATTGTATAGATGTACTTGTAAGAAACTGTACTACGATATTGACAATAATAATCATAATAATAATGTTTTATATTCCTATTGCAATTGGTGACTTTTTTTACTACCTTCACTGTCAAAATTTTTAAAATACAACCAATAGCTGTGTAATTTCATAAATCAGTTTGTTACTGTCTGAGAAAAATGAGTTAATTACAAAGATTTCGGCATAATACATATGTATGCAACATCGTTTTGATAAATTCAGGATCACTTGTTGTTATCTGTCAGTTTCGATCTATTTTATTGTGTTCAAAAGCGCGTTGGTATCAAGTTTTTTTATTATTTGAAATTAAATTTTTAATTTATTTTTTCAAAGCATTCCAGATATTATTGAAAGTTTCCATTTTACCAACATACTAATTAATTAGTGACTTTGGTATCAAATTAACTATAATTAACCAATCTTACACATTTCTGCATGTAGTAGAGTGGACGCATTCTTCTACAATATGCATATGTTTCGAGCTCTTATTCGCTCCGAGAATGAAATCGGAGGGGATAACAGATTCTACGGCAGCGCCCATGGTGGCGAATAAGTGCGATCTGACGGTACTCCTGTATACTAAAGTAAGAGCAAAATCTTGATTTTATCGAATACTTTGATAAATCGGAATTATATTGAGAAGAAATTAATTCGCAATAATATAAGGAAAATCAGCTGAATATACAAGTTGGTGTAATATTAAGACTTTGTCAGTAACCATTAATTTAAAGAGAATCTAAATGCTAAAATAATAATCTTGTCTGCTCTGCACGTGTCACACATATGTGTAACAGTGTATACGTAGCAGATGTACAAGTGTGGTAGTGAGTTCAAAAGTTTCTACTCTGTTATAACCTCTGAATTGCAAAGTAATACATAGTTTTTATATGTATACTATTCGATGCATATCCACTGCTCAAAATAGTATGATAACGTTGAGAATCTTCTAATTTAGTTATTTTTCGATCATTTTTATGAACAGAATGATTCTTTCTTATAAAAGCTTGTTTTTCTCTCATGCACATGTAGAAACATACCCTCACATATCTTCAGAAGGTCACCTTTGACCACGAGCGGAGGGCGCTGCGGTCATTCTCGCAGCGAACGGCATTTCCAGTACGGTCAGGATTACTACACCCACAATAATTAGCGGTATTGAATCCAATATCCACATTATAAGAAAAAATATTTTCAATAAGAAAAGCTAAGAATCTGAACGAGAAAATTAGGCCAAAAGAACGAAAAAATAAGTAGTTAAGGATCAAAGAAATCTTAAGATGGCTCATCACTCCTATATAGCACATATTTTGAATATTTTATTATAAATGTTTATTAAAAATTATGTGATTGTTCACTTATTTTTCGCATTTCTATATAAACAACTGAACTTTCTGGGAAACCTATCCAAGCTTTAGCAATTTTTTCCGTGATGACTCCCAATGGATTCGTTCAAAGAAGAGAATGAGCCCAAAAAATTTAAGATCAGATGAAAATTAAAAAAGATTAAGGATTCAACCTTCGTATCGCGAGCCAAATTTTTATTTTGTATACCCATACTCTTGACTTTAATCAAATGTAACGAAAGAACACATTATAACTTAAGCTTTCCAAGGAATATCATGGACATCATTCGCATTTTTTTAGAAGATTTTTGAAAAAGAATAAACCACTGCCAATAAATTAGCAAAAATCTTACTCAAAAACTATTTTTCTGCTTTTATATGATAAAACAAATTTAATAAAATATTACCATGATTCAAAGCGGAAAAAGAAGCTTTTTTAATGATTTTTAAAATGGAATAGTTTTGAAACGGTTTTGATTTTTTTACCCTAATAGTACAAAAAAAAAAAACATCATTAAAATGATTTTATTTCAAGAACAATATTGTACCAATCATTCGAAATTTTTTTCAAAATTGATATACGTAATGTAACGAAAACGTAGCCAAAATATTATTAAATTATTGTGCAAGTTTCGAGTTATAATATAAAAAAAAAATCGTAATATCTTAATAATGTAAATATAAGAAAATAGTGTATCAAAATGACAAGCAATGGGAAGTATAATTTTTTTCATGCTTTACAAGATGTAATTATTTATTAAATTGCATCATAATTTTTTCAATCGAAAAATATCAAAAACCTGTATTTTTTAGATTCAGAAAATCGTTTTAAAAACCTGAATAAGGTACATTACAATATCATCGTTATTAACAATATCATAAGAAAATACACATTTTTATCCATGAATAATAAAATCTGTCAATGAGTTCCCGAGATATGACTTATTTTTCACAAAAATCTTAGTTTTTCTTTCATAAACAATGAAAAAACATCAGAGAAAAATTATTAAAAATGAAAAATGAAGCGATTGTAATTCTATTTAAGATGCAACTACTTAGGAAATCGGATTGAAAATTTTTGACGCAAAAAAATAGAAAAAAACCGCTGTTTGGACATAAAAAATCGTTACAACAACCTTAACAAGGTATGAAACTTGAATTAAATTAAATATAAATTCTTTTACCTCAAAAGTAGAAAAAACTGCTTTTTGACCATCAAAAATCGTCATAAAAACCTTAATATGGTATAAAACAATAATTTTTTTTCGAACTGCTATAAGGATTAGAAAACAAAAATTTTAAACCCAGAATCATTAAAATCTACCGTTGGGTTCCTGAGATAGTAGCACGCGCACACACACACAAACACACACACACACACACTCAGACATTTTATTTAAAAAAAATGTATTTTCATTATTAACACTATAAAAAATATTTCTGACATATTTTTAAGAAAACTTAATTTTTGACCAATACAAAGCTTTGTCTATGAGGATGCAAAAATGAGGATGAATTTTCATATTAAAAATAAATGTTTTCATATAAAAGAGCCTAGTTTACAGTCTCCAAAAAAACTGTATCACAAAGTTTTCTGCTCATGATTCTTACGTAAAGGTCATAGTACAAGGTTGCGATTATTGTAAAAATATTGTTTCCAGTCAAATTAATATTCAATTTAATTTATTACAATAATTCATGTACATAAAAACAATTTATACAATTAAAAGAGATATATATATATATATATATATATATATATATATATATATATGAGCCAAACGTAGAAATTATATGCCTTCCGCTAGTGTATTCTTAAGAATCATTTAGTAAAATACTAAGTTGCGGACACATCAGGATGACATAACATTATTTGAAACGGGATAAATAAAAACCTCGAATAATTTCGGGGAATCCGGTTTCATCCTGTAAATGTTTGCTCTTCAACTCAATGTTTACACGTTGGCTAAAAATGTTGTACGTTAATTATGTATATATACAGTGGTACAAGGTATACAATCATAATTTTGCAATTTTTCATTATTTTTTCACTATCGTACAAGTAGATAGGTCATATTACAATGTCATTTACACGTTCATGGAGATTTATCGTAATGTACATAAAATTGATTGAAAAATCTATTTTTTGGGGCTCTCCCACAACAACGATTGTTCCTTTAGCAGAAAATATAATGTGCAGGATGGAGGCCAACAATGGTCAAAGACGCGCATGCACTTAGTGCCGGCAAATCTCAATCACAGTTTCGATTGTACTCGCTTATAAGTTCGCAAAATAATTAGTAGCTACACTTGTGCAAGGCAAAATGGCGATTTCGGTCACAACAGCTGTTACTAGTTCTGCTGGTGTAACATCGTACGTTATGTTGAGGAGGTTCAGCGTCTTTCTACTCCTCCAATTGGTTAAACATGATTTTTTCGAATCGCCAAACGTATTTTTCACCAGTTTGTCCGAATCACCTAATAAATGCGATACAAAATGTTTCAATCACAGATGCTTCTGTTGTATGGTATTTATGCCCCCACTGATGTATTTATATCGCTAAATACATACGAGGACAAATTTCAAATTCAAAAACGTAACATACCTATTTCGTTGAAAACAATCGAGTCTGTTTGTACGCGTTTGCAGGATTTATGTGTTTCACAAGCAACGAGAACGGGAACGTTGAAGGCGTTAGCCATTAAGGCTACTTGAGCAGTTCCCACTCGCGATATAACAGCACCGTTCGCTAGGATCGCATGAGCTCCTAGAAACACTTTACTCACCTAAAAATTTTATGATTATTATAACAATAAGTGGTACAAACTAATGGTGTAAGTGATAATATGCGGTTACCCTGAAGTAACTTAAGTTTGTTTGTCGGATGTTACGATTGATTGCAAAACAAACGGAAAATAATGGTATTTAAATAACTTGCTTCCAAAATTTATTACTATCAAGTTTGGACAAAAAATTGTGCAACAGCATTTTATTTGATATTTCCGAAGAAAACTTTGGTAAAAAAGTTGTAGAACTTAAAAAGTACAAGATTCGTATCACGTGCATTTTTCGCTATTGTGACATCCCAATGTTCTAAATATTATGAAAATCGTTCGAAACGACCAAAAAAATTGTTCCATATTGGCTAATGTTCCTTATCGATATTCTGGGACGAATCGTTGTACACAAAATCTTGTAGAGCTCAAAAAAATACAACTTCGTTAAAAATATTATTATTCACGTTGTAAACTTTTAGTTCTGGTTCTCAATGTATCATGAGCCATGCCTTACATGTAAAATCGTATACTATTCTTCATAAATGTAGCCCCGTGTTTTATTGCTAAATACAGTTGATACCGGATCTGCAGATAGGTATATTCACAACGAAATAATTATAAGTTTACAATACCTATTCCAAACCCACTAGGTACAGCATGATCAAATATACTAAAATCATCTAATTCGAGTACTTCATGTCACAAAACCGAGAATAGAATGAAAGTTTTTAAGTGTATGAGTTTCTACGTTAATGTTATAAAGTATACGTAACATAACATCGATTTGAGTACAGGCTTGATTAACACATCTATCCTTTATTTATTGATATAATAATAAATTGATGAAATTCAGTTATTCAAGTCTTAACAGTATGGAATGTGAGAGAAATAAAAAGAGCCTAAGTGTGTTAGTCTTATTTTGTTGATTAGTAACAGAAAATTAACTGGAGCATTTAAAAATCAATAGTTTTTTTTCAATCTTATGAACGATAAAATCTTCATTCAACCGCAGCCTGAGATTCGATAGGTTTTGTGATTAAAATTTTATTTTGCATGAACCAAAACATTTTTCAAGTTTGGACACGATGCTTTTTTTCCAAATTGCTTTTCAAATATTTTCTGTACAATAGTTCAATCACAAATTTCCGTACATATTCTTGCAAGATGCATAATGAAGTGTGAAAGATTCTAGATATCGGAAAAGTCGTAACAAACTTATGTCGATTGAAGTTATGATTTTTGGATCAGAATTTTTTTTGGAAAAACCATGCATCTAAATATCTCACATACAACTTATTAACTTTTGCCAAAACTGTGGAAAACTGGACCGTTTAAGGAACGTCCCTAAATTTATTGGGCCGAATTCATTAGAGATTCTTAGAGCACTGTTGTAACGTTGCACCTTGCAGGTACGGTTCTAACTCATAAAAACACTGTCCATTATAATTGCACAGCTGTACACCGGTACGGTGGCGCAGCGGTAGAGTGGCAGTTCCGTCGATCACAGAAGTTAAGCAGCGTTCGACGCGTTTAGTACTTGGATGAGTGAGCGTTCAAGCCTCGCCGTTTTTTCGTGGGTCGATTAACTGTTATTCTTAACGCTTCGGCAACGTGTTCGGGAGGTGTGCAGGAGTCAGTCCTGGTGTCTATACGTAGACACCCGGTCAGTACTCAGGCAATGCCGACTTCCCCCAACCCTCTCCCTTGTGGGAGGCCTCCCAGCCCTTTCCGTTCCCTCTCCCAACTCTCGAGTGCCACAAAAGAAAGGACGTATGAGAGTATAATATAAAAAAAAAAAAAAAAAAATTGTATAGCTGTACTATTAACGAGTATCTAAGGGAAAACGACCGACTCTGGAAATGTAACTTACACCAATTAAAACAGCATGAAAAATCAATTTTCTATTAAGTATAAATTAGTGAATTCTACAAGACAAATTGTTTGCACTATTTGGTGCACTAATTATTTAAAATAATTCGGAGTTCTTTAAATTTCACTAATTGTAATTTGCGTGATAAAAATTGCTCGGATTAGACTTATCGAAAGAGGGCACCGATTTCGTGTTTCAGCTAAAGTTGATTTGAAATAGGTATAAATTTTTTAAATCAAATACTTATACTCTCGAGAGCTGTATAACAATACAATGCACAGTATTGTCGTTTGAAGCACTAAATTTCTCATCTTTCAGACGTCTGGTTATGAACATTAAATTCTCAAGATAACAAATCCACGAATTTTAAATTGACGTTCTAGGCAATGTCTGTTTTGCCTTGACACAAAAAACAATACCAAAACCATACCATTTAATAATGGGCTTTTTTGCTCTTGCAGAAAAACTTATGAAAACTTACGTACATTGCAACCGTTTTTCGTAATTAGTAAATGAATATTCAAATCAAGTATGACAGCCATTGATAATTAAAGTGAAAAATCAAATTTGATTCTCCTTGATATATGTTAGTTACGTTTTCGTACGTGATTATTCATCTGAGGTTTTACCTGACGAATCTGGTGTTGTAAATTTTTTCAAAAAAATATATTTTCTTATGAAAGAATATTTATGAAAATTTTCACAACACTTTCTAATCAGGCATCATTAATTATGATCGATAATTTAATCATTTTTTCTTTTGATTTTTTAGAAAAAGAAGCGGATACCTTATTTCCTTGAACCCTCACAGCCCTGAAGTTATTTTGCCCATACTAAAATTGATCTAGTTCTGAAATCATATCTATTTACTACGTGTTGATTAAACTAAAATAGTTTGTGGTTGATAATGTGAAATGCTGCTTCCATAAATAAATCTACAGTTATTAAAGTAATTTATTTTGGTTCAATTAAACTAACTGAACCACAAAAAAAAAATATTTCTGAACTGTAAAAATGTTTTTAAATATTCAAAATAACGTAGTAAAAAGTAAAATTTAAACATTGAGGGGACTTTCAATATTTACTTTAGATCTCATGAGGTTAGAAAAGTACCCATATCACTATAAAAATAATATTGTAAAATAAAAATTAGCAAAACTTAATGAATGTTACCTGTGGCATGATGAAGCTGAGTGCATTGATCAGCACATATGAACAATCAATTCCATGTTTGACTAATCGTCTGAGAAGCTCTTTACCTTCTAGCCAAGGTCTTCCATCAACTACAATCACTCTGAATTGTTTTTTCGAATCGTGAGCATCACACAGACTTTTGTGAATTACAGAAGAACTATTTGATAGGTCATAAATTAGATCAATGTTACAGCATGTTCACAGACAGATGATTAAAAATTAATCATTGCTTACAATCCATAAGTCAATATAACATCTCCATTGAAAATTTTCTTTTGAATTGCTTTGGCTATTGATTTGTCAGCAAGATCTATTTGGTGCTCAATATAAGTATCAATTGCTTCTGTTAATTTTAGTTTTGCCTGAAAGATATTATATTATACAATTGTAAGTGTGCAAAAACATGTTAATACTTATAAAAAAAGGAAGAGGCACAGAAAAAAAAGTTTTTTTGCAAATAAAAATGTTAAAAATCGAAACTAACTTCTGTATCGGATATGGTCGCAGAAAACGTGCACATTTTTCTTTGCAAATGTTTCAAGGCATTTTCCATCGATACTGAAAAAGGTCTGCAAAAATCAAGATACTTCTTAGCTTCTACCAAGCTAGCTTCCAGTTCCCTTGTAAAATCAGCTTGCAAAGGGCACTCGAAGTCATTGGTAAGCTGCTTTAAAGCAGCAAGTAATGCAACGCATCTTGCATTACTACCCACAATCACTTTTTCAGCATACTGCACACCTAGTCTGATTATTGCCGGATGAATGTTATTGTAACTAGAGTTCAGAAGTCGTGCAATGTTATTTCTATCTATGTATAAATGTTTGAACAAGTCAACTGCATTTGAGTTATCTTTTCCAGCATTAAAAGTAACAGCTTTCTTTGTTGTTACTTCTTTTTTGACTATCGTAACAGCTTTGTCATTTTTTTTTTCAGCAACAGGTGTCTTTTTTTCCTCTGGCTTAGCAGTTTTTGCAGCTCTTTGAGCTTCTTGCAAAGCTCTCCTTTCTTCTTTTAGTTTTTTCTTACTTTTTTCTAAAATTTATGTTGAATTTAATTCACATGACTAACCCAAAAATTTGGATGCACTTAATGAATACATGAATAACTAATAAATATATGAAAGATACATCACACTCAAATGCATTAAATATCAATTTAATAATTAATGAAATAATGGTAGGTAAAACTTATTTTTTTATCTTTGCGCGCTGAGAAAAACTTTGTACTTCTTTTAATTGTAAGTTTTATCAGACATGTTTTTTGCCACTATAATAATGTGTATCATCATAGCTTCACCCATACATCTCAACATAACTTACCTGATCTGTTTTGTGCATCCACCTTAGCCTTGTTGTCAGCTGATTTTGGTTGTGTTTCACTTTGTTGCTGAACACTGTTCAATTGTACTGCAGCTTGACTTGTTTCTACTTTGTCCTTAACATTTTTTTTGCCTTTAGCCAACGACTTGGCTAACTTTTTGGCTTCCCTGTCAGCTTTGATTTGATCTCTTGATTTTTCTTGAGCATCCATTTTTAATGTCAATCTATGAACACTAGAAAAAGGAGAACTTGTAGTTTTGTAAGAACTTAAGTCATTGGCTTTTTTCAAACTGTTTATGTTTGGCTTGGAACAAATAATCTTCAATGATTATGTTAGCTTCTGCAATTGTATTGCATCATGGGGGTTAATCTTATAAAATTTTTACATTTAATGTAATCACCTGATATTTAAACTCTTGAAGATTTTTCTTCAACGATTAGAAAACACTTTTTGATTTCAAAAATCTACTTAATATTATTATTTTAAAATACTTTATAGTATTTCATCTACACTTAGTACTATACGTGTGAGTATTTGAGTAATAAAACACCACTAGCAGTCGTATATATAGCTGTACTTATAGTAAGTTTCAGTGCATCCAATCTTACAAAACATGCAGTGTAAGTTTTGATGTAACCGTCAGGTTGGATAAGTTGATTATTTCACTAGTTTTCAAATTCAAACAATTAAAATCTTTTTTTTTTCGACTTTTACCTATAAAAACATGAAATTAAAAGTGAACGATTGATTTTTTTTTTTTTTTTTTGAGTATTATATAAAACGACTGCATTTTTTTATAATTTTATTTTTAATTTAATCTCCCCCTTTGCACGTCTGCACATTACATGTGTAGTATACTTATTACACGTGTGTGCAGAGTCTGCAGGTTGATTAAAAAAGAACGCGAGTGTACAATATATATATTACATGTGTAGTACTTATTATGTTCTTGTTCTATACACTTTAGTCACGCCGATGCCGACCGCCGACTACTTGCCGAACGTGCCGAATACTGACGTTGTGATGAGTGCTTGTGATAGTCCTTGAATAGAGATGCTGTCAAGAGTCTCTTCTTCCAGAATACTGTAGATTAGTTGAATTTTTAACAAGGTGATTAAAGTAGAGTATTTAGATTGAAAAAGTACAAATACACCTGACATTGTTGATGTATTTTTTGTGATAGTGCACATGTACTTGCTTCCTATCCTGTTTACTCATTACTGTTTATGTCAGATTTTTCACAGATTTGTAAATAAACATGCCAGGGTCAGACCATGAGAGGCGCCGAGACAGACGCGATAGAACGTCGGAGTCTCGCAGTAGGAAACGTGACAGAGATGACAGGCGGGAAAGGTAAACATTCAGTCAGTACACTTGAAAATCAACAACATCAGCTGATAATTACCTTTTGTTCTTCGCAGGGACTCGTCGAGCAGCCATCGAGTTGGGCCAGGCCATCGGGACCACGTAAGTGGTGGTGGTCGGGAACGTTACAGCCTAGGCCGATCGCACGATATGGCCCCTCCGATGAAGCGTATGCGTGGCAGCGACTTGGGCGACTGGCCGTCTCGAGGAGGACGCGAGTTCTATCACTTCCCTGGTGAACATGAATCCATCGCTACGAGCAGTGGAGGATCTTCGGTATCCTGGAGACCGAAAGTGTATCCGCAATACCATCCCCAACAGTCAGTCAAGAGCGATGCATTGGCAAGATCGAAGTAAGCTACAAATTTAATGGCACATGAGAATCTGAGGTAACGTGAAATTGATACTTTTTAAATTTTTCTCGCTGCAGTGGAGCAGTTGCTGGCAGCTTCGTCATTCCCAACGTGGAGACTCAGCCCATGATGATGACTTTCAAGGTATTTTTGGCCACCCAAGAGGATTCTATCACTGATGAGCAGGCGGCCAAGCGGTATGACGAGTACAAGTGCGAGTTCAGGAGACAGCAGCTTAATAGGTTTTTCATGGCCCACAAGGATGAGGAATGGCAAGTTTTAATCTTGTGACTTTGATTTCGAAAAATTTTCATCGCATAAACCTGGTTCATGCTAAGTATTGTGTATTGTTGAAATGTCATGCACAATTCACAAAGGCATACTCCATTTTTCCCTTCATTTGAACAGTTTCACCTTTTACCTCGTCCTTTGATTTTGTCCGTCATATTGTTCTACTACTTATCAAAATGATATACTAGATAAGAATATCATAAACTTTTATTTGTCCGTGCGAGCGAGATCTAAGCATCACACGCATTGAAGAAAACTCATTCTCATAATTATTCGCGCGGTTTGAAAATAAGTGGTGATGAAGAAAGTTGAGCTATTCGATTCATTGAATGATAATGGGTGCTCGTGGTGCCACAAGTAAGGATCCATATAAACATTGGGTCGTATTGAATACAATATAAGTTCTAGTAATAGTGATAATATTAATAGATGAACTCCAATGCTGAGAAGTAAGAACTTTTTATGCGTCATGTTGTTCAATTAATTTTTTTCAGGGAAAAATTTATGTGGTGTTTATTTTATAAAAATTGATAAATTCATATCACCTGTAGCTATAAAATTGTCTAGTTCATTATTATTAGTAGTATATTGTGAAATTACTCATTGATTTTTTTCATTCAATCATGTATTTATTTCCACAAAAATGAATCTCTATTTAAGTAAGCAGACAATAATAGAACTAGACTGAAATAAAAATGTATATTTTCTACAAATTTTTTAAGAGAAGCAATTTTCATTCTTTTTTTTTTTTTTTATCAGCTACTGTTCTAGCAAACGTAGTTATTTTGTGGATTAATACTTTCAAATATTTCACAAAATATTAAGTTGGATTGCGAATAAATAATCATTTGATACATTTTATGACAGCTTTGAATACTTTTGAAATAATATATCTGAAATCTAAACATTTTGGATATTTTGATAATTATTACATACAAAAAATTTTTGTTGCTACAATGTATTTATTAAATAACTACCTCTTTTAACACCATCAGGCTTAGAATAAAGTATCATCCTCAGGAATTGGTCAAACGAAAAGAGGAACAGTTTGCTAGAATAAATGTGAGTTTTCTAGATTAAATGAAATTGCTGTTCAAATAAACCATCAAGCACACAGTTTATGTATTCTATAATTTCTAGAAACGTGTAAAAGTCTTTCTCGAACTGTTCGACGAAAACGAGATCGACAAGGTGTCAGTTGATGTAGACCAGAATAATCAGTTGCTGCGTTTGTTAGATAAAGTTGCCATCAAACTCGAATGTGGCACTAAAAATGATTTCAAGATCCTCAACTCCGAACCTCTTATTGAGTCTTCGGAAGAAATCACTGTTGAAGTACCTGCAATCGAGAAGCAAGTAAATGAGGAAGCAAAGGCAGCTGGTTTGTAAAAAAAAAACTATATGAATACATAAATATTATCTGATCGGAAAATTTATTTTTACGAATGCGTCGAATTTTTTGGTGGAAGAGAAAAACATAGAAAAAGCTGACGAATTGAGTAACAACAACATTAAGGAAACAAACAAAAACGATGATGTTGAGGCAAAGGAGCTCGAAAATGAAAATGTCACAGAAGTGACCCCGGCAGAAGAACTTTGTACAGAGAAAGTTGAAGAAAGTGAAAAGGAAGAACGAAAGGAGGAAAAGCAGGACGAGCAGAAGGTAGCTGAACAATGTAAAGAGCCTGATGCACAGGTGCCCAAAAGAACTGCTAGTAGTAGCAGTAGTATTTGTTCAATCAGCCATGTCAGTAACCAACCTGGTACTCCGCTTGAACCTCCTTGTAAGTCATTAATCTTTATGTTAATTTGAATGTTTAAACGAGTCTTCATTTATACTTAGCTATTTTTACAGCTACATTAGAAAAGAAAGAACAGAAAGAAGAAGACTTAGAAGACACTGAGAAACCAGCAAGTGGGAGAGGACCTGAAAAAGAAATAAAGGAAAAAGATAGTTTACCTGATCCAGAACCAGAAACGTCAAAAAAAGAAGACAAGTTAGCCATGACTGGAACAAATGAAAAGGAGCTTGGGGCCCCGCCCAAGACTGCTAGTATCTTCCTTGAAAATTTGGCACCTACAATCAAAAGGGCAGAAATCGAAGCTGTGAGTATATTAACAATTTTAAGATGCTTGAACAATCATCTTTGTTGTCTGTCGAAATTTAGGTGTGTAAACGTTTTCCTGGCTATCTAAGAATAGCCATCACTGATGCAAAACCAGAAAGAAAATGGTTCCGTTCTGCCTGGGTCTCCTTCAAAAGACAAGTCAATGTCAAAGAAATATGTTGGAGCTTAAACAGCATAAGGGTAATTGTTTTCTCTCAAATGTATTATTCAAATGAACGTTCATGATGATAAATATTTAATTATATTATTTTTAGCTAAGAGAGTGCGAACTTGCTGCCAGTGTAAATCGTAATTCGTCGCGAATCCATAGTGTCAATGGTATAGCTTGCCACAAGCAAATTGTGAAAAACGACATAAAGTTAAGTGCTAAAATTGTGTATAATCTGGATACTCGTGCAGGTTTGTGGATGGGCGGGGAAAGAGGAGCTGATGCAGATAAAGAGATTGAAAAGAAATTGACTGCTGCTGAAATCGAACAAGCCGTAATCTCACTATATTACAAAAAAATGCTCAAAATTATCCAATTCACAATCCTATATCCCATAAAAAAATGGTTTCAGGCATTTGGGTTGTATTCAAAGAATCCAATCTTGAAGAATATCACTGATTATCTCATCGAAGAAGCCCCTGCGGAAGAAGAGGAGCTTCTGGGTGTTTTAGTGGATCGTGAAGAAGGGCAGATACTTGATGAGGAGGAAAAAGTCGTAAGGGATCCCACTCTGCTGAAAGTCTTAGACAAGTTAATTCTGTACCTAAGAATAGTGCACTCTGTTGATTACTACAACCACTGTGATTATCCGAATGAGGATGAGATGCCAAATCGTTGCGGTATTTTTTACGTCAGAGGTGCACCCCCAGATAACAAAGTGTCTACCAATGAAATCATAGATCACTGCAAGAATTTTGAGAGCAAAGTGGATGCGTTCCTCGTACCAGTAGATACAGTCCCTCCTGAAGATTGCGAGAAACTTGGAGTGAAGAGTGCTGAAGCGTAAGGATCATTACTCTTCCATCGTCATTGATGATTTAACTTTTTTTGTACTAATCTAACTATTTAACAGTGAGGTGGAAAAATTCATCGGGGCAAATACAGTTGAATTATCAAAAGACAAATGGTTGTGCCTGCTGAGTGGCAAAAAATTCAGAGGTCAGGATTTCGTTCGCAAGCATATCTTCAGCAGGCATGCAAAAAAGGTTGCGGAAATAAAAGCCGAGGTTGAGTACTTAAACAACTATTTGAAAGATCGAAAGCGGCCACAGTTGCCTGAGCATCCGAAAATCGAGGCTGCACCCCCACGAGAAAGTTCTAGTGATTCTGGATATGGATCTTATGATCACAACGCTAAAATGTAGGTATATGTGCAACTGCTGACACTCCTTGTTGATGATTTCATTTGTTCATATTTTTGGAAAAGCAAAAAGCGTGCTCTTTGGAAAAACTTACTAGTAGTAGAGTAGTTCGAGATATTTACATGATACATGTTATTATGTAATTATGTATGTAAATAATCGAATCTCCAGCCTACCGAATGCAATCACCAATATTATATTGATCAAAAATTTAATAGGTAGCCTCCTTGTATTATAATAGCATACTAACTTGAACTAGAATTCCTTCTTCATAATCTATAACGGCAGGTGGGTACTATATTAGACTCGGATACGCCATAATACATGTATTCTATATTTTAAATACTTGCGGGGCAATTTTTTATCCTACGAGGATCGCCCTTCTCCCCCTCGAGGCACCGTCTCCATTACTGCTCTATCGGCACGGTAAGCATCAAGCAGACCGCAGAGGCCGGAGGCCGGAGCTAGCACAGTGATAAAGACATGTGGAAAAAACCACATCAGAGGTACCCGCGAAAAATGGTCGGAGCGGGGAATCGAACCCGAGCCTTCCAGGTGGAAAGCAAGCGCTCTACCACTTTAGCCACTGATAGCTCTTGAACTAATAAAAGGGATGAATTTTATCTGCTTCATCATTGAGATCTAAAGAAAATAAAACTGTGTGCGTTCTAAAAGAAAGTTAAAGATCTCAAACATTTTTTGCATCAAAAGTATTATTTTATTTTCATAATGTTTTGGTTGTACAGCACTTTTATCCGTCTACTTCGTTTTGGTTTTCATAACATCCAAACTTTTTTTTACTTTAATACAGTATTCCGTTTTAAACTAAGATTTTTAATAATAATAATTTGGTTTGCTATTGATAAAAGCACGTAACTGCATGTTATAGAGTCTCATACATTATATTGATTTTTTGGTTCCTCAAACTAATAAGAAAGAACTACAACTATTTTTTTTTTTTTATTTATTACTTAGATCATGAATAATGTTAGATTTAAATTGTTTCATATGAATTAACTTGACGAAGTTGAAGTACATCAAATTTCAAGAGCAGAAGCAGAATATATTGAAGACAATCGTGTCATCACGCATCCCTCAACTCCAAACTTCGACAATTTTTTCTATAAATTTTTGTTTATACCTAAAAATGTGTCTGATTTTTTTTTTTTTTTTTTTTTTATAATCGACTTTGCAGACCATGTAGGATTAATATTTTCTTTTAAGCCACATCCTAATTTAGTAACACTTAAGACTCTCTTGTTGCATCTGATTATAAAACCATACCTCTTTTTGTTTGTGTTTATTAAGCTTTCAGCGTCAAAGAAGATTCCCAGAAAGTTACAAAGGTGACTTAGAGAGCTTCCATGGTGGATACGGAAAACAATTAGTTATACCAGCGTCTAATCGCGGTAATTTCAAGAGAGGACTGTAAGATATCGTTTTATTATTTTTATATCGTATTATATTTTTACTTAAACAAATGATGAAATTTTTTTTCTACAAACAAGTAAAAAGATCATTTGTACTTGAAAACTATTTTGTTTCAATATTTATTACACCTAAACTATCATTCTCACCTTTGTCTAAGTAATTTGAAAAGCGCCAGCTCTATTTTTTAAACTTACAATTATTGCCATTTAAAAAAATTCGATTAGAATCGTATTTCTGCACAATTTAATTATGAATGATGTTTTTAATTTGAACTGTTTTTCGTTTTTTTATTTCATTTTACAGTGGCGGTTCGGAGTTTAGACCTCCCATGCATTATCGAGATCTTGACATGCCAGAAGAGCCCGACGAATTCTACTGAAAGAACAGCAGGCTAAGGTCTCTTTGACTTGACGCGAATATCTGAAAACAACAAAAGTGACCATTAGGGATTATTGTTCCACTATAAAAATTTTTTATATTTTATTCTGTACAGTGCAAGTAGATATACAGCATACATGAACAAAAAAGAGTGATGATTACAAGTTAATTATTGTACTTTATTTAGTGCCGAATACACATGATACATTGTGTAATTATTGTAATATGCAAGAAATAATGCTTAAAATATATAATGCATGAAAATAAAAATAAGAGAGAAAAAGTTACACTTGTTCAGTTATTGTCCTTTTTTCCTTGGTAGCAATGATAATAACAATTAACATGTTTTCCAAAACGAAAAATTAATTAAACGTTATTATTGGGAATCATAAATTTTTCCTTATCAGACGATCAATGAAAAAACCAGTAGAATGTGCGAGAAATAAGTAAGGGCATCAACGGCTTCCGAAATCATGGTATTTTTGATTTTCCCGGACAAAAAGTTGAACACTCCAGACAGTCCAGACTGTGATGCGCGCGCGCGTTGGACGCGAATTTCGTGAATTATAATTTCGTCCTATCAGGATCAGCGCCACCAGCGGCCAGCCCCGAGGCAAAATTGCAGCCCTCAAACGCAGCCTCAAATTGCATTTCTGCACGCAGTCACGCACGTGTGAACAAGTTCCTCTTATTAATTGTTCGTCAGTATACTTGTAAGATTTTTAAGCAAAAAACAAACACGCCTAGTCGAACGTAATACTTTTTCGCCGCAGGTGTATTGAAAATCACGTGTCTTCAAACTTATTTTCTACTATATAACTGGCGTGCAGCGAAAAGTTATATATTAATATATCTGTTCAGAAAAGGTAAACAAGTTCAATAGCTCATATATATATGTTCTTTATCGCAACAGTTGTCCGGGCCGCCGGCACTGCAGTGTTCAAAACAACTAACCTACGATCTCGCACGTTGATTGATAATTGCACAGCAAGTTTACGTCGGCTGTCTAGCATGAGCCCGTTGAAAATTGGCACCCACCATGGCACCTTTCACTGCGACGAGGTACTCGCCTGCTACATGCTGAAGCTGCTGCCCCAGTACAAGGATGCAACGATCGTTCGGTGAGAATAAAAAAACATGCATTACTTTCTCACATACTGACGTACATCACCTTGTATCAAATCAACCGTAAACTTATGATCCCCTCGCTGAGGTCGATGATTTTTTTTTAAGACGATTTGTGTTTTTGTTTTTTGCTCCCAAGTACTCGGGATCAGTCCATTCTTGATGGCTGTGATATCGTGGTGGACGTCGGTGGAAAGTACGATCCCAGTACTCATCGCTATGACCACCACATGAGGTATGCGATGAAATATATTTTTTGCTGCGATGGAGCGTTCATTTGCTCTCGATATCATTTATAGGCAGTGACAACTTTTTTTCAGAACTTTCAATGAGTCGATTAGTACTGTGATCAAAAAGCCAGAATACACTAGGACTATTAAATTGAGTAGTGCTGGTTTGGTTTACTGTCACTTTGGACATCAGATAATTAAGCATTTAGTTCCCGAGTTGAATGAAGAAAATTTAGAGAGGATATTTAAAAAGGTTTATGATACTTTTATCGTAGAAATTGACGGTCTTGACAATGGAGTGCCAATGTTTGACGGTGAACCTCTGTAAGTTCCCAGTTTAATTAATACTTTTGAACTCCAAAAATTTGCGAAACATCATTGTAGTACTAAAATTTTATCATTATTTCAGGTATAGAATATGCACAGATATATGTACGAGAGTAGGGAGGCTCAACGTTCAATGGAATACACCGCATTTGAAAGAAGAAGAGCAATTTAGTAAAGCGATGGCTATGGTGGGTGAAGAATTTACATATTTTGTTGAAAATGCTGTTAGGTCATGGTTGCCAGCTAGAGAAATAGTCAAAGAAGCTATCGATAAACGATTTGAGGTGAATATACTAAAGTCAAAATAAGGCTGGTACATTGTAACATTCAGATTTTAAAGGCATTTATCTACTCTACTAACACACCTCTTTCTATATATTATAGATTGATCCAAGTGGTGAAATAATTGAATTGTTCAAAGCAGTTCCATGGAAAGAACATCTTTTCAACATTGAACAAGAGCAGAATATTGATCCTGTAATTAAGTATGTAATTTTCAAAGACAACAATTACAGAGTGCAAGGAGTACCTCAGCAGTATGGCAGTTTTATATGCAGGTAAAATACAAATGCTGTCATAATAATTAAAGTCAATGATTGCATGTATGACAAATTTAACGAAAATGAAACTATTGAATATTCTGTATAAATAAAACTGACATAATTTACCATTCGAAATAATATTTCTCAGAATGTTCCTGCCAGAACAATGGGCTGGACTACGAGATGAAGAGTTGAGTGATGTAGCAAAAATTAAGGATTGTGTATTCGTTCACAGTGCTCGTTTCATTGGAGGAAATAAAACTCATGAGGGAGCTTTGGAAATGGCTCGTCAAGCACTGAAAATTGAGAAATCAAGGAGTGATTCATGAGTTTTAACGTAACCTTTGCAAAGTATAAAAATGCATTGAAGAATATTTAACTACAAGTATAGAAAAGTTTGTCAACAAAATTAAATTTATTTTACTTAAACGTTTTCCACATTTTTTCCTGCATTAAAAAAAATGCATCAGTTAAAGACCCTCTGTCGCAGAAAGCCTGCGGTGGAAGCACTATTTGTGCAACCTTGTACTTTATACTTAAACTTCAAGATAATAGTAGCATCAGGTTTGAGATAAGAGCGTAGAGTTAAGTATCTGCACATCCGTTCCTCTACCTCTATTATCCATTTACATACGCTTTGAAAACTGTATGCTTATATCTCTATAGATAAGATCCAAGATAACTTTTAGAGAGTTACATAATAATTTAGATAACAGGTGAAGGGCTAAAGATCAAAATAAGCGGAATGTTTGAATGTTTCAAATGTGGAACTTGCTATCGGTCCTGAAAAACGCTCGATAAAAGCAGAGAAGATTGCAACCAAATGTTTTTAGTTTTGGAGCCAGCTAAACTATGTGTGCCATACGTTTCGGGCACGGAGTTCGTCAAGCATTCCTTATGCTGTCACCTTAAACGTACTCTGTATGAGTACTTTACAAATTCGATTATACGGTGACATAGCGAGTGTGCCGTACCGAATTGCTGCACCTAAAATGTTTTTCACAGTATTATTTAATTATCTCAAGAATAAAATTGCAAGCCCAACTATTGAGTCTAGAAGCTATCTTTTCACTAAAATTACATTGTTCTGACCCGTGGGTCTCGACTGTTTTTTTTTTTTGTACTTTGTCATTAAGAATGTCTAAACGCTACGTTAGCTTATATTTTATTTTTTATAGCTATCTGAAAAACAAGTTGCAATATTTAGCTGCAAATAGGGACATACGTTGTGATATATATGCACTTTGTTTTCTAAATTGCTCATTAAAATAAAGCTATAGGATTCCTCTGTCGACGTACTATTTGAACAGTTCTTATGAAAATCTGAATAACGGATTTTATAATTTTTTCCATGCAATATTTTGACCCCAAGTTTTGTACATTCTTCTTGAGAGGGATGAAATAATATTATGCAGAAATAATTCGTTTTTGAAAATTGGTAGCAGATTATGTTTATTTCAACGCCCTCGATGAAGAACATGACCCTAATTTTTTTCTACTAGTCCAAAAACATGATATGTAGTTACTAAGTACTTTTTATTGTTAACGTTTGTTTTCTGGATTTATTTGTTTATCATTTCGAGATAAATGTTCTCTTATAATTAAGAAAAGACGTATCATTACACAGGATACATAGACAGCCTGGGTGAAGACCGCATCACGACTGGTCAAATAAGGGTCGGTCGGGGGTGCTTTTCTTCTCAACAACTCAGAGAGTTGATAAGATGAGGAGAGCCTCGGAGTGTATAGGCTAACAGGTTTCTACACAGATATTCGGTCGAGGTGCGTTTCTTCTTTTCATTCGAATTAATTGACAAGCGTCGTTGCCAAGACAACGGAGCCTCTCTTTTTGCTGGTTATATTTTTCGCTATAAAACGAACGTCAGATTCCTTCGATCCTGCAGCCTGTCAACACGCAATCAATATTTGATCAATAAAAACGTTTCCTTTAAACTCGTTCCTCATTTTTAATAAAAGGAGTTCACAACATGATATTTTCAAAATCTCTATCGAAAAACGTAACATTTTAAAATTCTGAAACGACAAACATGACCTTTTCAAATTTTCAGGCGAAGAACTTGACTCGATTTTTCCTAACTAAAACCATATCAATTACAAAATTTGAAACAAAAGACATGATTTTTTTCAATTTTTAAACTTAAAATTAGTTTTTACAGTATTTTTTTTTTTTTTTTTTTTTTTTTTTCATCATCGTCCTAAGGCTCAGACATGGCTTTTTTAACACAAGCATAGTGTTTTTAAGCCATTGAGAAAAGAAGAAGGATGGGAGGGGGTAGGGGGAAGTCGGCATTGCCTGAGTCCTCGGCATTGCCTGAGTCCTGCCCGGGTGTCTACGTATAAACACCAGGACTAACTCCTGCACACCTCCCGCTCACGTTGTTTGTAGCGTAAGAGAGACAGTTAATCGAACCCCCGAAAATCAAACAGCGGAAGCGAACTTCTAGGCAAACGGCGAGATTTGAACCAAGTCCAACCCAAGCCCCTACACTGCTTGGTTTCGAAAGATTGTCGAAACTGCAACTCTACCGCGGCGCCAACGTGCCGGTTTTTTACAATATTTATTGTGAATTACTAATCATCACAAGGATTTGCAATAATTGCTGCGATTTCCGTACATGTAGAGCAATCTAACATCCTACCGATTTTAATCGTTAAAAAGTAGTTATTTTTATTGCACTGAATCAGTTTTCTACGGTAGTTTTCTGTGTTCGCAATCAATGTTTTATGTTTCCACCGTAGGAAACTACAAATTCTATGACTTCCCGGACTAACCGATTAAGCCCATTTTTTACGATATTATTCACGCATCCGAAACAGAAAATTTTTCAAAGTATTTTTAATACGTTTAATTAAAATATCGATCAGTGTGCCCGATTAAAATTTCAGTAGATGTTGATGAAAAAATCCACCTTTTGATTTTTTATCGACAGTTCTTACATCAGCTTGGATTGGAATTTAAATTTTTCTTAACCACTCACTAAATTCGAAAATTTTAGGATATGGTGAGTGATAGCTCACTTCAATCCACCCGCTTGTCGATAGCTTGATCGTTGATAGATTGTCTATTTTTGTATGATTTTAAAGACGATAGACTTTTTCAGGTCAAAAGTCAAATACTTTCAACTGAAAACTTGAAAATTAAAAATAATTAATCAGATACGCTTTTAAAAATGAACTAAAGCGTACAATATTTTGTTCAAATAATTGATAAACGTGAGACTTGACAATGGTGCACGTTGTAAACAATTCAGGTGGCTTGGGCGTTTGGTGCCGTACCAAGCGAAGGGCACTCAAAGGTTCTAAGGATTATGAAAAAAATTTTTTGCTAATTATCATGCCATGATAAATAAATATCTCCATCACATACTAAAATTTAACAGTTTAATTGGCCTAAAAATTTGTAAAATATCGATAAAAATAACGATAAAAACTCGTCATTGTCGTCTGCGCGTGCGTATAAGACGATAAATTACTTTTCTTTCAATTTTTTCCAAATTTAACGTGTTGACCCAATCTTTTTTTTAAAGTAATAGATTCTTTATAACTTATAGTACATATACTAATTCGATTTCTGGGCCCGCAGCATTTTATTGCGGTACAGTGGTCAATTGAATTTAGAGTTCCATAAGGTTACGTGTTAAAATGACGAATTTTCACAAGCAATTTTCTCGGAAATGAATGTGTTAACCTGCCTATTTTTTTTTCAAAAAAAATCTTGCATACTTTATTTCAATAATCTCTGATTTTCAGAAATAGCCAGAATTTTATTAAAAATCGCGCAAGCCTCCTTAAATAGTTTAGTTACGCCCGCTATTATTAAGTGTTTAAACAGCGAAATTCGTTTATGCTATTTAGTTCATTTATGAAAAAGTACTTTAATAATTTTCACAATTTTTTTTCATTGATGGAAAAATAAAATATTTTAGAACTTTGCGTAAGATGATTCTGATGATTACAGCAAATTGACATCATCTTGTCAATTAAAAGAGGTCTTAAGGAGGCTTTTTACCACTATGTACTTCTATCTTTTTTTAATTCATCAATAGAGTAGTCTGCCAAGATCTACAGATGATATTATAAGTAAACTGAATACAAAGCCTCGAGAAGCCTAGCGGTACACTTCGAGTATTAGCTGCTCAAAGTTGTAAACTTTCGTGCAGTTGTGTGAGAAGGAGAAGAACAGCGAAATAGGACAGACCGCCATAACCTGTGCATAAGTTATTTTGCAATATGGCACGCAATATAGAGTGCCTTACCACAAACTTAATGATTCTGAGGCTGCAGTCATATTGTGCAGGACAGAGCTCCGCAATAGACCGTCCGCAATAGAACGAACCAATGACAGCGAAATAGTCAAATCCAAAATTGCTCTGGTTGGCTCTTTCTATTGCGGACGGTCTATTGCGGAGCTCTATTTTGGACCATGTGACTGCAGCCTGAGCTAAAAAAAATTTTTCTAATCTTTAAAGCGGCTCGGAAAAAGGATTCAAGTTTCATACCGTGTTAAGGTTTTTATAACGATGCTTGATGAGCGATGGTTATAAAGCGAGTTTTTGCTACTTTTGGGGTTAAAAAATTTAAATTAAATTTTTTTAATAGATGTATTTCATAGAACACATTAAAATAGCTGTTTATCATTTTGAATGATCTTGCTACGTTATGTCGTTTCTTTTTTTTAAAAGAAATGCTACAATTTTTTTGATTAATCAGTCGTATCTCAAAATCCTCCAAATGATTTCGAGGATCCAGAGCTTAATAGTAGTTTTCGACAATAATATGCATACCCAGGATGATCACATTACACATTATTGACGAAAACTACCATTTTATATGCTCATATCGGTTCAAATAAATAATGTAAGTTTTATATCTTAATTAGGTTTTTATATAACGATATTTGATGTTCAAAAATAAAAGAAATACGAAGATTTTTGTAAAATCAACGCACGGTCGTTTTTATACCTACTGCCCGTGGACGCGTATACCTGTATATAATGCATCTATATATAGGTATACTTACAGCGCATGCATTAATTAACAATACCGCGGCTGTGGATTGTTATAAATCTTTTTCTTCTTAAAGTACACATCTTAAGGTACTATTTGAGCCTAGGTGAGTGGAAAGTAATGCAGTAACAGCTGAGTAATATGTCGTTGAAAATCGTAAAAGTGTATTTTTTCGATATTTCGGAATTTTTTACTCAAAAAATATTGAGTTCATGAAAAATGTTCAAATAAGCATCTCGACGTGAAATGAGCCAAAAAATCTAAAAAAAATTTTTCAAGCAAAAAAAATTAATTTTTTACCTTACTATTAAAAATTGTCAATAACAATCAATTCCAGGCAAATAAAGACAAACACCATGGTTTATCGTTTTCAGGAGGTCAAAATACTTAGAATAAAAAAAAATCCCAGGGACTAGAATCGTGTACGGGCACTTATCAGCAAAACTCTACCAATAAACAAGAAGGAAAAATGTTAGTCTATCGCATTTTTTTTCGTTCCCAAGTTACATACTGTTGATTATGCGTTTGCAAAAAAATTAAGTATGGAATCGATACTTGAGAAAAATGATAATGCGTATAACATAATTATCCGTATTATTATGCGTATAACATTATTATTGATGACGTTGTCTGGACTTATTGTGAAATTTCTTTCTCACACACGGGTACAATCGATTGTTTGTTTGTTTCACAGAAATTTTACAAATGAAAAAGCATGCAAAAAACATTAGAATGTGGTGATTTACAGATAATCAACCGACTATTAAGCACTGGCTACACTATTAGTGTGATCGAATTAAGTTTTCGGCAATGGAAATTCAGACTAGAACGAAAAAAATATATTGTAGAGAACTCAACAAAGCCAATCGATTGTAATAAAATCGAACAAAAAATATTTTCCTCTAGTTTGAATTTCTTGAAAAATTACCGACATTTCAGCTAATTCGATCACACTATATGTAGAAAGACTGAGGAAGTTAGTAAGATAGAAAAATGGCAAGGGACAGTGGGTGGTAATAAGAGCTGCTTGGTTATTGGTGAAGAAAGTAGGGGAGGAGGTTGTGTGTCAAATATAACCAACATAATCAAAACATCCAGAGATATCAAGTTGGCTTCCATGAGTCAGAAAAGTGTCGAGCTGGCTCCCGGGGCTTCCGACTATCAGTACAAGTAACTTAAAATGCTGACATTAAAAAAAAACATTTATTGAATGTCTAATGTCTGATCAAATAAAATATTCAAATAATTACGAGATTTGCGGTGGTAAAATATTCTGTTAAATTTACATAACACTATACGAGCTTTTATATTGTGTTAACTTTTATTTGAACTGCTCTGAGTACTTTTACAAACTTGAATTAGTTTGGATTGGACGTATGGAGTTGAAATACGACTGAAACAAGTCGCAATTATTTTTAAAAAGAGTATACATGGCATTGTTACGTTCCTATACTAGTCAGCTCAAATTTACACTTTATAATTATGGATGGGAACTAACCGGCCCCTACCAAAACATCGATGGAGACAAATGAATTTTCCCTCATTAGGAAGGGATACCTTCGGGCAGGGGCGGCAGCCGATGATTTTTTCAGGTATGGAGTCCACTTGCGTACCCCCCCCCCCCCCTCAATCATAAGACCACAATCAATTGATGAGTAAGATATAATATGTATTAATAAATTGGAAGACTAAATATTTGTATCAACGGTAAT
>JAPYYV010000127.1:0-43104 GCA_030522625.1 Copidosoma aretas | reverse complement strand
TCTTGTTGCGGGCCACCTAGTGTTTGCCTCGCTGCCGCTCCTGCTGCTGCTGCGGGCTTCTCTGCGCGGGCCCCCTAGTGCTCGCCCCACTGCCACTCCTGCTGCTGCTGCGGGTCTCTTTGCTGCGAGCCACCTAGTGCTTACCCCGCGACCGTTTCTGCCGCTGCTGTTGGTCTCTTGCTGCGGGACACCTAGTGTTCGCCTCGCTACCGCTCCTGCTGCTGCTGCGTTTCTCTTTTCTGCGGGCCACCAAGTGCTCACCCCGCTGCCACTTCTGCTGCTGCTGCAGGCTTCTTTGCGCGGGCCACCTAGTGCTCGCGCCGCTGCCGCTACAACTTACTACTTATTCATAAGAGCTAGCTTATTGTGTCTTTAGATGCAAGTGTTAAAAATTCACAGCGTGAGCTGCCTAGGGACATTAATCAACATTTTGAAACTTTACATGGTAATTCAATATTATTCGCATACATATATTAAGTACATTAATATTTAGTAATTTGATGTAAAAATCTCCCGATTTTCTTTGTTACTTGCGTGTTAGTTGGTTTGATTATCAGTTGGTCTCTATACTCAAATTAGTCAGCTTTCATTAAAGCCCATAACCTCAGCTATACTTGTGTAAATGCCGGGAGAAATCAATTCAGTTACAAGTGTTTATGATGGAAGCACAATATGCTCAACAGCTTGACCTCTATTCCAAAAGTCGTACAATAAAATTCAAATTTAAATTCAAAATCAAAAATGCCATTATTAATTTTAAAAAGCTTGGGGCAGCCAACATGACCAAGGGCCGGGCTGGGTCTCGCTTGCAGCAGGTTAGGGATGCGTTTGAGCGTTTTCAACGTATAAGTACCTCGATTTTTGAATTAGAACAAATGAATACTAATCATGAGTATTTCAAAGATCGAGTTCATTGTAATGGAGAAGACCGTTATTATTCAGTGGTTGGAGATTTTGAGGACTACCTGCTTTTCCTGGCTGGCGGTAACTCTACGCCACCTTCTTTCCCTTAAAATCCATGACCTCACTTTAAGAGTTATTCCTCTCTGCCTTTAATGGAACTTTTAGTTTTTAATGGTAGTTAAAAAAATTGGGAGAATTTTAGAGACTTTTTAAGAGCTGTGGTGCATAGGAAGCAGGATCTGCCAGGTATCATCAAATACCAACATTTAAGAACTTACATTTCATGCGAAGCTTTAGACCTAATAATGAATGTTTTTCTCACTAAAGAGAATTATACATAAGCCTGGGAGACCCTGCTCGCCTTTTTAGACAATCAACGCCAAATAGTGTCCTTTTGTACTAGTTTTATTGTAAGTTCTTAGCCAATGAAAAATGCTTCTTGTGCTGAGATAAAAAGTTTATCAAAAGAGGTTATAGGTCCCCTTGATTCTTTCATGGCTTTGGGGAGGCAGGTGGGCGACGGGGATTTGTTTAATGCTCTTGTTCTTAGCAAATTCCATTTTCATACACACTAAGATTAGCAACAACACCTAGCTGATGCTAGTGATCGACCTACCGTTAGACAACTACGCGAATTTCTTACGGCATTAATTATCACTCTAGAATCCTCTTTTGAAAGGCCAAGACCGAGTGCAATTGAAACTCCTAAGGTTAAGTCCAATAAATATTCAGCCGTGCATCAGGTTTCTACCCTTCCAGTTGAGGCTAATAGTCAAAAATGCTTGTTTTGTAACCAGTCTTATTGACTGCATCATTGTGATGTCTTTAAATCTAAATCGTGGGATGAAAAGAAGTGCTTTGTTGATAACAAGGGGCCTTTTCTTAACTGTTTTGGCACCCACCACAAAACTAAGTGCACGTTAAAGTTTACTTACATCAAGTGTCACAAGAAACATCACACATTGATGCACGGAAATTAGTCTGGTTCCACTACCAAGGTCGTTAGGGATGAAGACAAGAGCTCTGATGGTTTGAACAAGTCTGATCTCAAAAAAAGTTCGTGTCTTACTCTCGGAGTTGGTAATGGTTTTAATTTTCCTAGAGTACCGAGAGTTCTCCTTGCTACTGCCATAGTCAAGGTTGTGGATTCCTGTGGTACGAGTATCAAAGTGAGATCTTTGATTGATCAAGGGTCCCAATCTTCGTTAATTTCGAAATCCTTATGTGAAATGTTGAACTAAAAAAGACTAAGAACCAACGCTTTGTTGATCTAAATCGGCGATAAGATGGTGAATGTGAAGGCCTCGGTTCGGTTTAAAGTCCGGCCTCACTATAAATCCAATCATAACTTGGAGGTTGTAGCTTTGGTGGTACTTTGGATGACGTCTTACGAACCTCCAGCATGGAAGGACTTGGTTATTAACTTAACTTATTCAAAAGGCCTAAAGTTGGCCGATCCTGAGTTTTTAAGCCTTGATAAGGTAGACCTATTACTTAGTGCCTCGGTTCATGCAGTGGTCATTGGTAACTTAATAAGAAGAGGTGAAATCAGTCAGCCAATAGCTTTATCTTTCGAACTAGGTTGGCTTTTATCTGGGTCGGTCTTAGTATCTTCACCGATAAGCACCAGAAGTTCGGTAAACTTTTATACTGTTGAAACTTCCGAGCTCATTGAATTTGTAAGAACATTTTGGGCAGTTGAGGAGCCACCTTCACTACCTGCGCTCAGTGCTGAGGACACTAAGTGTGAGAAATATTTCTCGGCTACTCATCTTAGGTTACCGCAAGATTGTTTTTAATACGTCTGCCATTCAAGTCTAGAGTAGATCATTTGAGAAAGTCCAGTTTCAATTTATATCGAACCACTTTAGTTATGTATAAGCAACTAGAACAAAGGCTCATGAGAAATCCTGAGCTGTGCAGAGCCTATATTACCTTTATGTCTGAATATTTATCTATATGACATATAAGGGAGAGCCCTGATCGTGATCTAGCCGTTAGCTTCTTACCACATCACGGTGTACATAAAAAAAATGGTAAAAAAACAAAGGTACGAGTAGTGTTCAACGGATCGGTGAAAAATCATGACAGCGTCTCTCTAAATTCTGCTGTACATTTTGGCCCCAATTTGTTACATAATTAATTTAAAATTATAATAAAGTGAAGTGTTCATGAATACGACTTTACCACTAATGTGAGAAAAATGTTTCAGGAAATAGTGGTTTACCCTGATGATCAGCCCTTTCACGCGATTCTTTGGCACTTCGAGCCTTCAGACCCTATAAAGACCTACATGCTTACAACAGTAACTTATGGCCTGGCAAGCTCTCCTTATTTGGCCACTTGAGTTCTTTGCCAACTCACCGTTGATCATCGGGATTCTTATCCTCGTGCTGCTAAAATAATTTAAGAAGAGTTTTATGTTGATGACTGCCTCTCCAGCGGGTATTCTTTAGAGGAGACCAAACAAAGGACCAAAGAGCTGATGGATCTGGCTTAAC
This sequence comes from Copidosoma aretas, assembly GCA_030522625.1. Lineage (NCBI taxonomy): Eukaryota > Metazoa > Arthropoda > Insecta > Hymenoptera > Encyrtidae > Copidosoma > Copidosoma aretas. The sequence goes on along the minus strand of JAPYYV010000127.1, from coordinate 39,700 downwards.
TAGGTGGACTTCCTCTCATAAAATAGTCTTCAAATCCGTTTGTAGCACTGTCAGATGTACCCGATGAATTGCAGGTTCATAGCCCTAACAAATTTAAGGATTACGATCAAGCGGTTTCTATTCTTGGCCTGTATTGGAAACCCACTGGTGACGAATTCCAGTTCTGATTCTCAGTTGGCTCTAGCCCTTAGTCTTGGACCAAGCGGTCCTTGTTGACGAAATTGGCTTAGTTTTTTGATCCGCTTGGCTGGCATTCTCCAGTTTTCATCCTTGGTAAAATAATCTTTCAATCGCTCTGGCTGCTGAAGATATCGTGGAATGACCCACGACCACCGGTAATGGCTTCTTAATGCACCAACTGGTTGGAAAAAATACCTGAATTGAATAAGTTAACCCCTCCGCGTTGGAATTTCTTCTTACCTAGCTTCGAATCTTTTGAAATTCATTGTTTTGCTGACGCTTCTAAATTAGCTTATACTGCCATGATTAACGTTCGTATTATAAGAAATGAAAAGGTTTACATATCTTTTCAATTAGCCAAAACCAAGGTGGGTCCCATAAAATCTTGGAGTATACCATGGATGAAGCTCTGCGCGTCTAATTTACTAGCCAGAATGGTTAAGTACTTTTCAAACAGTTGTGCTGTTAAGAAAGCTCCCGTTTATCTATAGACATACTTTTTAAATGTGCTACACCGGCTTAACGCTCCACACTCTAGGTGGCTAGCCTTTGTAGCCCATAGATGCTGAGATATCTTTAAAATGACTCTCAATGCTGAGTGGCATCACACAAGGTCCAGTAAGAATCCAGCCGAAATAGATTCTCGTGGCATCAACCCCTCGCAGATGCAGGAGCAACGTTTATGGTTTACAGGACCATAAATTCTGTATAAGCTTTAACCCGAGTATCCAAGGCTTAAAGTCAAGATATTCAAACATCTGCCTTGGGTAAATTTATTGTCTAGAAACAAATGACTAGAGATATTTGTTGATGATTTGTATAAATACTACTCCAAGTGGGAAAGGTTAGTAAGGGTCTCGGTATACTGTTTGCGATTTGTCTATCAATGCCTTATTGAACTACAACTAAAGAGGTTACAAACTTCTTTCACTTCAGAAGTCTTTTTTCGACCAAACTTTTCCTTTACTTCTGTAGACAGCTATTTGCATCACTTCTTGATAAATCTAACGATGGAAGAATTAGAATAGCCACCCGGTTGTTAGTTAATGCTCACCAGCAGATGTGGTTTTCGGCTGACTTAGTTGTTTTTCATCGAAATCGAAACCGTACTTCAGAAGATTCTGAACTACTTCAGTCAACTAGTCGTTTGCTTGAACTTAGCCTTGTCTCAATTGACGGACTCATACGAGTCGGTGGTAGACTTAGTAACTCACTGTTAGATGAGGACGTGAAATATTTCTGATCCTCTACGGTTAAGATCATATCTCAGAGTTGTTGATTGACTAATATAATCGTTCTTTGTTATATGGAGGTACTGACATGGTTCTTGTCAATCTAAGACGTAAATTTTTGATACTGCGAGGTCTTGAGGTTGTTCACGCCTTACTCAGCAATTGCATTACTTGCAAGATATAGAGAGCCAATAGTCAAACCCAACTCATGGGTGACCTCCCAAGCTCCAGAGTTACTCTTAGTCCTCTGTTCCAAATAACTGCAGTTGACCAGCTGGTCCTTTTTCAGTTCGTTTTTCCAAGTGTCAAGGTAAAATTACCCTTACAGGATATATAGTTGTCTTCTAATAATAATAATTATATGTATGTCTAGTAAAGCTGTGCACTTAGAATAGGCAGAGGATTACTCGACTAAGTCACTTATGGCTGCCTTCTATCGCTTTGTGTCCCGCCGGAATCACTGCTCTCATTTATATAGTGACCAAGGCACCAATTTCGTTGCTTTATCGAATAAAAGCTTGCCTCAATTCGCGACCGTTTTCCCCTGTAACTGAAAATCCCGATGACTTAAGTCCACTTACCCCGGCGCATTTGTTAAGACTAAGGCCTGCTTACTCCGTTCCTGAGCGTGACGTGTCAGAGAAGAAAATATCCTTGTCGCGTAGATAGAGACTCATTACTTAGTTCGTCCAACATTTTTTGAATAGATGGACCTCTCAATGCCTTAAGACACTGCAGACTAGAGCTAAATGGCTCACACCCTAAAGATCGATGCAAGTTGGAGACCTGGTACTCATTAAAAATGAATTGATTTCGCCTGGCAGGTGGCCTCTGGGTAGAGTTTTTAAGGTTTGCAAGGACGCTAAGTCACTTGTAAGAGTAGTGAAGTTTAAAACTAGCAATGCTGTTTTATCTTGACCCATTAATAAACTAATTTTGCTAAAGACTAGCTCGAAATAGAAATAAACGGTCAAAATCAATAAAAGGTCGGTCAAATTCACGTAATATACTGGTTATCGAGCGCTTTGCTTTAAACAATCTTGCGTTTTAAATCTAGTTATTAGAGAATAGTTGTTTTTTAACTTATTTATTTAGATACATTTTCCTTTAAAATAATATTATTTAAAAAAAATATATATATATAATTGCACATATTTTGAGCGACTACATTTGTCAGTAGATAAGCGATCTACATTACGTCTTTAGGTTTTTTTTCCCAACTTAAGTTCTATTGTATCGGACGTATTGACTATGTATTTGATGTATTTTTCTGTGCACATTGGCACTTACTGCTGTCCATCAACTTGAGAAGTATGCATAATATCAAACTAGTTCGTCCGACAAGATGAAACTATTTAATTTGCATGCTCGCGCCAGTAATTTACTGTATGTTTAAGCAAACAATAGCGTTCGTCCGATGGCTCTGCGTTGCAACCAATTGCTGCGCTCGATGGCGCTCTCGCTCACTCGGCACGAACTGTGTGCCAACGTACCAGTCAGTCCGCGTTGTTCGCTTGAAAAAAAGGGAGCTTAACCACAGCATAAGCTCATCCAGTAGAACAAATTGTGCTAACCCTTTAAGTTTCATGCGTGACTATACCCTCTTACTAAGACTTTTTTTTGTTTAACCGAAAGAGCATTGAGCTGATCCTAATTACATCAAGTTATTAATTAATTTTTGTCAATAAGCTCCAAGCAGTTGAAGAATTGCCTCGTTTAAACCAAGCGTGGTATTGTATTTGGTGTTTTTGTAGTGTGTCAATACATTGTTTTATACATAAAAGAGGTGTTAGTGTGGTTTGTGCTACAGTTCATTTTTTACTCCTACTCTTTTAGAGCATCAAGCTAAGCGTCTTGGAATGATCAAATTCTCAAAGTTACAGTCCACTTTAGACCGACCAAAGACAATGATAATAATGATGATGATAATAATGATAATATAAGCGATCTTTATAATAATAATAATTATGATAAAAATGATAATAATTTGCGTAACAAATATAATAACAATAACGTTATTTTGATAATAATGTTAGAAATATTAAGATCGCGGATAAAGATGAATATGCTGCTTCTTATGACGATTATGAGGATCATAATGATGCTAATGATGATCTGGTCAATAAAAATATTGTAAACAAGGTAACGAATGGTTATGATCCTGATAATGATTAATATAAGTATGGTTATAAGGATGATTATGTTAATAATAATGATTATTACGATTATCATTATATTAATGATGGTGTTGATAAAGATAATGATGATGATAATAATGATAATGATAATAAGCATTATGATGATGATGGTGATCATATTGGTGATGATGATGATAATGATGTGTACGATTATTACAATAATGCTTATGATACACATGATAATCATAATGATGATGATTATGTAGATCATTATGATGATGATAATGATGGTGATTATGTTTCTGATAATGATAATGATAAGAATGAGGATTCCGATAATAATGATGATTATAATGAAAATGACAACATTGATAATATTAATAATGATTATGATTATTGTAGTAATGGTGATCATGATACTGATGAAGACAATAATTATTATAATGATAAGGGATCATTCTAAGAAAGATGATGATAGTAATAATCATAAATAATAAGTCACTCACCATGATTGTAATGATAATGATTAATCATGATATTAGTGATACTGATGATGATGATGATGATGTTGATGATGTTGATAATAATGATAAAGATAGCGATGATGATAATGATTAGGATGATGATAATTATGATGATGTTGCTTATGATGATGATGTTAATAATTATCAGAAGAATTCCAATAATGATGAAGATTATAATGATACTAAGAATGATGATACGATGAAATTTGATTTTCATGATGAATATATTAATTATAATAACGATGATAATAATTATGGTCATACTGATGATGTTGATAATGATTATAAAAATATTAAAAAATATAAGGATAAAAATTATGGTCATGGTCATGACGAGAATAATGATTATAAGGATGATTATGATAAACATTAAGATAAAGGATGTTGATAACTGTGATGCTAATATAAGTGATAACAAGAATGTGCTTGATGATAATAATACTTCCAAAAATAATAATTACCATAATAATTATAATAATGATGCCCACAATAGTAATAGGGATTATAATAATTTTGATAATAATATTGCTAATATGTATTAACCTTAATCAGATGCTGATATTAATGATGATGATGTAGATCAATATGATGATACTGATGATAATAACAATGATAATTATGATAATGATGATAGGTATAAAGGTATTGATGAAGACGATGATAATGGTAAGGATCAAATCGACGATGATGATGATTTCAATAAGGATGATAAAGATAATCATTATGATTATGATGATAACGATTGTTATAATTACAGAGCCATTTAAAAGTACTTTAACAGCGGTGACCAGCGTGTACAGCAATTAATCCTGAGTCCTAAAGTGCAAAAAAAAAAAATTCCAGACAATTAGTATTTAAATAAGACCCATTTCAAGATTGTTCGTTTTTGGCCTGTTTGGAACGCTTTTTCGGTAGCGCGGGCTGCTGTACATCTTAAAAGTAACTAGATAAATAACAGCATAGCAACCAGCTTATAATTTGTGCGTCGATAAATTAGCTCGGTAGTGAGCTTTAGCGTAGCCGGGAGATGGCACTAGTACATGAGCTTATGAGCTGGAAGAAATACGAGTACTTAGGGGTACTTGCTGGTACTTGCAGGTAGTTAGGGGTACTTACGGGCACTTGCAGGTACTTACGGGCACTTAGGGGTACTTGCGGGTACTTACGGGCACTTGGGGGTACTTGCGGGTACTTGAGGGTAAATACCCGCAAGTACCCCCAAGTGCCCGTAAGTACCCCTAAGTGCCCTAAAGTGCCCGTAGTACCCGCAAGTACCCCCAAGTGCCAGTAAGTATCCCCAAGTTCCCACAAGTACCCGCAAGTGCCCGCAAGTACCAGAAAGTACCCCTAAGTACTCGTATAGGTTCTTCCAGCTCATGACCGCATGTACAAGCGCCATCTCCCGGCCACGCACGAGCTTACTAACGAGCTCATTTACCGACGCACAGATTATAAGCTCGTTGCTATGCAGTTATTTATCTAGTAACTTTTAAGCTGTACGGCAGCCCACGCTACCGAAAAAGCGTTTTAAACAGGCCCAAAACGAACAAACTTGTAATGGGTCTTATTCCAAAACTAATTGTCTTAAAATTTTGTTTTTTGCGCTATTGTACTTAGAATTAATTTCTGGACACGCTGGTCACCGCTGTTAAAGTACTTTTGAATGACCCCGTATAATATCGAATACGAGACTAATTATGATATTGATGATTACCATAGTGATAACGATAATGATAATATTGATGATTTTTATAATAATGATGACGTCAAGGATAATGTTAATAATCATAATTATTACATAAACAAAGACAATAAGAGGGTTTATGATCCTGGTAAAGATGATAATGATTATGATACTGACAGTGACAATGATGATGATAATAATTATGATCTCAATGATGATGATAATCATCACGATTATAATGATAAGAATGCTGATGGTTAAAATGTTTATTATAACAATAATAATTATGATGTTATGATTCTAATAATGATAATGATTTCAGTGATTGTAATAAATATCAGAATAAGGATTACGATGAGAATGTCGATGATTATAAGAATAAAAATATTAATTCTTATAAGACTAGTAATGATGATAATATTGATAATGACGATGACGTCAATGACATTGATGATGATGATTATAAGGATAATTATATTTCAAATAATGAATATGATAAAGATGTTTATGATGATGATGATAACATTAATGATACAAATATCAATTATTATGATGATAGTTAGGATAGCGATTACGGTAAAAATGATAGTTAAAATATAAACTTTTAGTTTGAGAAGATTAATGCTCATAATAGTAACAGTAATCATAATGGTCATGATGATGTTTATATTGATAATGAAAATGACTATGATGAAAAATTAATAATAATTATGATGATTATAATGATGATGATTACCATAATAATGATGATCATAGGGGTTTTAAGGATTATTTGCTGTATGAAGTAAGACGCGCAAGAGATGTGGTTTTTTTGCAACGCTCGCTTGACAGAGTACGTATCTTAACAGCTTTAATGTATGTATTTCTGTGAATAAATTGTTTTTTATTGGAAATAGTACCAAAAAGACAAATTTTTGTCTAATTAACTAACTTAACAGTAAACAACACTTGGAAAGTTAGAAAGGGTACAAAATAAGCATCAAAATTAGATATATTTAATGTACAAAGATTAAAAATAAAAATATTAATCAGTGACCTTTATTTGATTCAATTTATTGTTATTATGATAACAAGCATTATCAAACAGCATTATTACGTTGAATTGAAAGTAGTTATTACTATTCAGTCATGCAAAAAACATACTGGTACATTCAATACATGGGAAGCTGATACTTAAAATGTAGCCATTCTTATTTTTTTTTCTAGCCCGATTCTGCTTATCTAGTATGTCATACAAGTTTTACTTGGGATATAAAGTAGTCAAGCTAATTTGAATATTTTTCAGTAACAAATTAGTATATAGTTTTGAATTAAGTATATCCAAAAATTTTGTAAAAGTGGAAAAAAATCAGATGTTCACCTGAGATAAAATATCTTTTAAAATGTTGGATTGTGGACAGTAGATATCATAAACCTTATTTTTGATTATGATAGGCTTGATAAGCAAGCTTTAGAAAAAACTGTTTTTACTTCATAGAAGACCGTAATTATCATAGGTTTTAAAACGCTGTATTACGCAACTTAGGTGCATCCGATGATTTAAAGCGCTCTTGCTAAGTACATCTAATGTTATGAATACATTTTACTTAAACTCATATAATATATTAACGCAGTAAAATAATTTATATTGTTTTGATTCTCTTGTAGCCTTTGTACACGTGGCATGATAGTAACTAGACAAGCAGAATTCAGCTACTAAAAATTAAAAAAAAACGTTGATGTTTTCATCTACCACCTATTTATGTACTGAACGTATACGTATCTATTTATTTATAATTAAATAGTAACAACTGCACTGAATTTAACTTAATAGGGCTGCCTACTAATGCTATTCATCGTAACAACACTGTATCAAATTACTAATTGTTACTGATTAAATCCATTTTTTTTTCTCTTTGTATATACAATACTGCTTATTTTTTACCCTTAATTAATTTTGAAGGGTCTAATACTGTATATTAAGTAAATTAGGACAAATCCTACATTATTATAACATCCATAACGACAATGATATAATTTATTTACATTATTACCTATGTGAACAGTGTTTACCTAAGCGCGTTTTCCAGCCAGCCTAGCAAGAAGGCGCCGAATCTGGAATTTTCTTTCTTTATTTTTACAGCAAAAGTTGAGGATAAGGATAATTATAATGACCATGATAAATTTGACTCTTATAATAGTAATGATTATGATTATGGTGATTGTGATGTTGATGTTTATGATAATGATAATGACAATAATAACGATGTCGATTATGGTAATGATCTTTAAAAAAAAATGGATTACAAAAGTGATGATCTTCATGATAATAATGATAATTAATGATGATGATAGTAATTATGATAATTATGATGATGAATATGATCATGGTAATGTTAATAATGATAGTAATAATGACGATAACGATGATGATGATATTGATTATAATAACGATAGGGTGATGCTCATTATCATGATAATTATAAAAATAAGAAATATTAAAGTGATGATGTTCATGATGACAATGATAATAATTATAATTATGATCATGATCATAATAATAATGAATGTGAACATGAAAAAGAGAGAGATTTTAATTATAAAAATCGTTATGATAGTGATCACAATGATGATGATTATGATGATTAGAATGATGGTTATAATAGGAAAAATAATCATGATAATGTTGATAATGATAATAATGATGACGATAATGATGATAGATTTGTTGATAATGATAAAAATGATGATGATGATAAAAATGAACATTTAAATTAGAATAAGGAAGAAAATTATTATGATCCTGATGATAATGATATTATTGATAATCATGATGAGGATGACTATGATGATGAGCATGATTATGATGATAATTACGATAACCATGATGATGATGATGATGATGATGTCGATATTATTACTGATAATATTGGTGATCACGAAAATGATATTGATTATTACTATTATGATGAAGATTGTAATAAGGATGATATTGATGATGATGATTATAACGAATGTAATGATGATAGTCATGATGATGACGTGGTAATAATAATAAGCATAATGTTAATGATGCTGATCGTAGTGATAATGATGACAATGATCGTGTTGATATTAGTCGTGACGATAACAATGATTATAATGTCACTAACAATGATGATGCTATAAATGATAATGTTACTGTCGCCAAAGACAATAGTTGTAAGGATGATAATAATGATCATGATTATATTAAATATATATTAATAATTATGATAGTAATGACGATGATGATTATAAGCATGATGGTAACTATGATGATGATGATGATTAATTAATTATGATGATTTAAATGATAATAATGATAATTATGTTGATAGTTAGATCAACAATTATAATCACATTGATGATAATGATTTCCACAGTCACATTTACATGAAAAGTCAGAGTGTGATTGTAAATGGGTAGGGAAAGGGTTATCCCTGTTATACTTTTGAGAAGAGGCGAGAGACCAAGCTCAAGGTAGCACTGGTGATAGTCATTTGGTCCTGGAGCATGAGCCTGCTTATTCATTATAATTTTACTAAAGGGTACTTACTCTCAAGAATAACAGTTTCCAGAGTATGTTTGTTAGTAAAATCCCACTTTGAGTATTATGTGACTTTTCTCTAACTCTATCTGTGAATTGTAATGGAGAAAAAGATAAATATTTGCCTTTATAATTTATTAATCAAGTAGTAGTCCTTTATTTTATTTTATTTTGTCCAAGGAAGTTTTTTTTCCAATGGTCATGTGAGCTATTTATGACACGATTCTGGTGTGGTTAAATTGCATTCCAATGTGTTTCTTTGCTTGATTTTTTCGCCATGTTCGGAATCTTTTGATTCCTATGGACTACAAAGTCAGATGTCTAAGTTAAAAGACTATTTATTCTCTAGTCATCTAACTTTATTTTACTTCCAACGGAAGGTTGAAAGGTTGTGGACTGTGTTTCCTCCTTCTGTACAGGCCGCAGGACTAGCAGTCGTCAAACTACTTACTTGCTCCAAATGTATTCATCCCAAGTAGAATTCGTTTATAACGAGAGAAAGAGAAAAAAATGGGCGATAGGATTTCGTGCAAAATATATTATTATTTATCTGATATTCCTTTATTCGGTACTCCTTGTATTGGATTGTTATACGTATGTGACTTCTAGTATATTCCGTTGCATAACTGTATTTATTTACGGTATTAATAGATAATTACAATTCTTGATATTTAAACTTACACTTTGTTACTCACTTGAAGTGACCAATTACAATTAACGCACTAAATAATCAATTGCAGGAGTGGAATCACTCTCGATGAGCGGAGACCAGCTACTAAAAAAAACTGCTCTCAATAATTGGCAGTAGACTACTAAATAAACTGCTCTTGTTGAGCGGCAGTACTCTTTTAAAACCAAAACGTCACACAGCAGTAATATTGGTTTCACAACTAGGGTAAGCAAGAAGTTGCATTTCCTTGAAATGCAATACGTGCTGATCAGATGTTTTGGACTTCGTGCTCACTTCGGTTGTTAGTCAACACTTTTATTAACTGCTAACGAGTGACGAAGTACAAAGTCAGCACTCTTTAGGGACAACCTTGATTTTCTTGTAAAATTACGGATAAAATATTTTTATTTTTATTTTTTCCTCAAACACTGTTCGTATTCTCAATTATTACAATAACATTTTATCTTTTAATTGAGAAATCAAAGTTGTCATGTAACAGTCTCTCCTTATTAAAACTATCGCCGCCTTCGGCGAATATAGAGTATAATGAAAAGGAAATAAATATTATAAACTTAATAAGTATGATTATTGTAGTATAAATGTAACATATATTGTTATGAAAATATAAAAATAGTATTATTGAAAATTTTTTTTTTTTTCATTAATATAATAAAATATATATTGAAATATGATACTTAATTAATCTACAAAATATTACATATATTTTAGGTTGGGCAAGATGTAAATAAAAAAGGAACGGTAATAAGATTATAATGTAGGGTGAGAGTATATGTAATAATAGTATGTATAATATTTTATATGTGTAAAGTGGTATAGAACTTCTTTTGTTGTATACTGTATATAATGATATTACCGTTGTACTATTTTTAAACTTCTGTAGACGAAAGGGTCCTTTTTTTATCTTCCGGTCTCTTAGGTTGTCGTCTTTGGTGGATTTTTTTGGTTTTTTTGTTGGTTCATTGTAAATCTGCCCATGGCTTCAAGGTTACTTGATACTCCAGTCTCAAGGCACAATTGATATTACCAGGCGTATTTCACTAGGCTGACATTGCATTTGCAGATTGGGCATATCGTTTGCATATTTATTGGTGTTTTACAGAGGAGACTGTGCACTTCAAGGTCTGCTCTATATATAAGGTTTCCACAGGATAGGTGTATCATGGTCTCTGTTTTACCTTGATTTGTCTTATTGTAATATCGGACTCCATGATCTTTAAGTCCGTCGAAGGCTCTCATAGTTAATTCTTTATAACAATAGATAACAAAGACCATGTACATGATTTCTTTATCATCCTGATGATTATCTAATGGCATGTAATTAAGGTTATTTATAGGGCCAAATGTCATCATCAGCCATGTCCATTTCTTAGGCATCATTATTACTGGTACTTTTGCCATTAATTTTTAAGGGAGGGCATCCGTTGGTTTATTGGTTGTTTGACCTTCAACTGGATCCTTTGGCTGTTAACTTATGCAATACACTAATGTGCGTCGCATATCCTCTGCCCATTCAGCATTTTCATATGTTACATGAACTGGAATAAAATTTCCCCGTTTCTGTGTCTCATTCGAAAAAGATATATCCTTAATTGGATATTTGTGTCTAATTGATTTATCAATATAATAATCACTGTACGGCTTTCTTATTTTTACGTTTATATTATTTTCATTACTATTTACTCTTAAAAATCGTAATATTGTATCGATTTCTTCTTCAGGGCTATCTTTGGGTGTTTCTTAAAATATTAGAGTTTTAAAATCCTTATCTATCACCTGGATTTGGGTGTTCGTTCGGTTGTAGTGACAGTGTTATTTTTGGAGCTTGTTTAGCTGTTTTAGCTTCTTGGGGCGTGTAAAAGATAGCTTTATGGCTAGAGTATTTCATTGCGTATAATTGTTCTTCCAAAGATTGTACAGTTTCATAGCATCTTAATATTTTCTTTAGCATTAGTCGACTATATGTTCCCTGAATTAACAAGTCAAGACGCCGTCCATTAGCTTCTACGTCTATTATGCTCGATTTTTGACTGGTCATAATGAATCTGTAAGTTGAGGGTGGATACGTTTTATGTGATGATTGTGGATTGATACATGTATATGTATGAGTATTATGGCATATCGTGTTGTTAATAATTGTATCAATTTGTCGGCTATTGATAAATGAGAATAATAAAAGGCATGCAGAGAGAGTCGTGCAATGGGTACATATATTAAGTTCTGATCACTCGTTCTATCACAACCTTTACACTCACAATTGTATAATGTTACATCAATGATGGTTTCAAAATGTTTTTATTTTTTTTTATTTTTATTTTTTTTTACTTAAAACTGAAATTGATGTATTTCATATCTTGTTGTAGAATGAAGACTGCTGATTAGTAACGTTATGATATTGGGTTCACTTTCGGCTATTGTTAATTTTCTCTCGTAAATCAGTGAAGCGATGATTAGAGGTTGATTTTGGTCTTAAAAACTTGATTTGTTGTGGCCTCTTACATGTAATAACATGTCTTTAATAGATGTTCCAATCTACTTGTTGTTGACAGGCGGGGTAAATTTTTTTTGGGTTCGTCTGATATTGGGCACCTTTTTTTATTGGTTTTTCATACTTAGTGTGATATTTGAGCTTATCGTTCTGCAATGCCAGGATAACACTTTCGAAGTTGATATATTTACCATGTCCTTGAAATAGTCGTCCTCGTCGATCTCTGACGGCATAACAGTATTCTAGGGTTCCAAATCGTGCAAAATGATTAAAGAAGTTCTCTTTTCTTTTCTTTTATATCCCACGGTGAAAGACACATAAGTCTTTTTGGGTCAATATTTAGAAAATAATTTTTATTTTTTTTTTGGTGAAATTGACGAAAAAATCCTATCTGGTTGGCCGATGATGGATTTTATTTTAATAGTAGAAGGTGTCCAAAGTTTTTCTTCTTCATTTAGCGTTTTATCGGATTCTTTAATAGATATGTCACTAGCGTATATGGAAGATATAATTCGTTGTAAATAACTGTGAATTTTCCTTTTTTTTCTAGTTGTTTAATAATTTCATGTAACGGACGATCTATATTAACTTTGGTTTTTATTGATATTTCAATGGTAAAGTTAAAGTTCATCATAACGCCTAAAAGAAAAATAGAATGGAATTGTTATTAATCTATGAATCGATTTCCAACTTTTGTGGTGTATGGCGTGGAAGTATCAAACTCCTTGACTTTATTATAGGTCGAGTTCTGAACGATTTAGGTGTGTTGGGTTTATTTTCAATTTTGATACAAGGTTTAGTTGGTTCATGTTATTTTGGTTCTTGTTTTATAGTTACTTAGGGTTCTGTGTTCATTGGAACGGTGCAATTCATAAAATTTTCCGAAACGCTATGTTTTTTAGTTTTCTTGAAACGTCTTCTTGCATTGTTGATAATTATCGCTATTATAATTATAACAATAATAGCTTTGATAACCTTACGTATAAAAATAAAAAAAAAGTTTGTTTTTTCACCAATTTGCGGGTTCGTAAGTTTTCCATTTGGTTCATTATGTTTTGTACATTCATCTCTTCGCCTCTCCATGATTTTTCATTAATATTCTGTTCTTGAATTGATTTTGTTGCATCATGGGAGTCAGTAATATCTTTTAACGGCTTATGTAACAGTGTTAAATTTAAATCAACATTGACTTGATATGTGTACTAAATTTAGGTGACAATTTTATGTTCACTGCTTTAAGTCAATTTGTGGGTTTTTTCTGTGTATCCATAAATCATTCGTAACAGACCTATGCCTTTTATTCCTGCCTGTCGATCTTTTTTATTAGGACAAATTGTAAATAGTCGTTCTTCATTGGCCGTTAAATACAACCGTGAACTGTCACCTGACAAATAGTTCCATAGGCTTTCTCTTCTTGATGTAAATATAATTTCACAGTGTTTAAATACTTCTGACTCAGGTCGTAATAGCATAAGAATTTTACATTCGTTCACAAAATAGGGTTCTTATAATGGTTTCATAGCTGAATATATGTATCCATACACAGTTTTGTCACATTGATTAAAGGTGACCTCGTTAAACCGTAGATATGAATTATGGTATGCTGCTATTGCTAAGTAAGGATACAATGGTTTTATGTAGGCAGACCCATTTTGTCTAGGCTGAGGTATCATGACAGGATGTAGTCTATAAAAATTATATGGGGTTCGATCTACGAGTGGCACGTGTAATATTATCATGGTTTTATTATCTTGATGCACAACATCTAGTTTGCTGAGAGTGCATATTTTACCAGCATAAAGAATCTCTATTGGTGCTGCAAATTCTAAATTTCCTGCAAGATTTTTTACATCCTGGGCTACGGTTCTAAATATTTTTGGAAAAAGTAATTCTGGATGCGCTTGTCCTCTTTGTAGGCTATGTAAAATGTCAATCAGATCTTCATGTGGACGAATAATATGATCTAAGGTAGCTTCAGTTCTTCTAAGATAAGTTGATAAATGTGTCAGATATCTGTCGGTAGTAAAGTCCTGTCCTAAAGTTAGTATGGCCGCAATTAGTTGTCAAATATATTTCGTAGTATTACATAGTTCTTAATGCAGCTGCAAAAATATGGCTATTTGGTTCATATAGGTTGATACATTCTTTTTGATCTGCATGCAAATTGTCAATGTTAATGTTCATGAAATTGATGTCGTCCTTTGTGACTAAACCAAAGAGTCCTTTAGCAATATTTCCAATAATTCCAAACGGTGTCGATCTTTTTGTTCTTATGCTGGGAGGTGGGATAACGCTGTCTCTCGCATGGGTTCCCACAGTATTTATTGTGTTTGATATTGTTGCGTTTAGATTTTTCAATCGCACTATTTTTAAATTCAAATGGTCTATTCCTATATAATAAGTACAATTAGGATTAATAAATTGTTCAACACAACGTCTCAAGGTTCTATTTGATCCTGCAGTAGGTGTATGTTCCAATATAAATTTATTTATATTACGCCATATCACAATCTTCCAGTCAGCTCTTTTAGTTTTGCAATTCCAATTCATTCGTAGTATTTTCCTGGGTTCATTTCTAGTGGTTCTATACTGTAGTTGTCATGATTGGCACAGATCAGATCTGCGCGACCTTCGAGTTGTATTATCATTAAGATGGCCATTATAATCCACATTGCTGTTTCTTTTCTGTAAGATATGTAAAACAATATTCTTACTAAGATACTATTGTGGAACTGGTTTTGATTTATCTCTGTGTTTTTAAATGATTCCAACGTCTGCATTCTCAAGTAATGTATTATTTTCTTACAAAATTGTTTTCTTTTAGGGGTTCATTATAGTAGCGATCAAATTTACGGGTACGCACTTCCTTTTATAGCCACACGTAATCTCCTATTTTAACATTTAAAGGTCTTTATTCATATCTGGCTTTTGCTTGCATTTTCATGTTTATTTGCTGGGTTCCTGCCGCAAGTTGCATATCCTGTAGTCGTTTAATAAGATATGGTGAATATAATGGGTATGTTCACAACCTTTAATCTTTAGGTATTTTTAACGGCAATCTTGCTATTCTACCAAGCACAAATTCATAGGGTGCAAAATTTCTTGCCATATGTACACTTGCGTTATAATTAAAAGCTGTGAATTTAGCCAAATTGTCCCAGTCATTATAAGTTTTAGAATAAGTTCTTATAAAATCAGCCAAGGCAGTATGTCTCTGATATAGTGATTCGTTCGTTTGCGGATTATATGATGACGTCGTCAAATGGTTTGTTTTTAGGGTTCTTATAAGTTCATCCAGTAAATAAGACATAAATGTTGCGTGTCTGTCTAAAAAAACGCTCTAGGTGCACCATAGATTAGGATCAAATTTTGTTCTAGCGCATCGGCTATGGTACTTGATCTCAAGTCAGGTACAGGGACTAATATGATGTATTTAGTAAAATTGCATTGAATCGATAATAGATGACAATTTCCATTGGGTGTTATTCTTGATTTACCAACAGTATTAATGGAAACTTCATCAAAAGCTTTAATAGGTGTGTCTGTAAGCACCAGTGGTTCTCTTGTTTTTATTCGTTTAATTCTCTTTTCCTGACATTTACTGCATTGCCGTACATAGTTAAGAATATAATTTCTTACTCCGGGCCAATAAAATCGTTCTTTAATTTTCCGGTGAGTTTAATTTATTCCCTTATAACCTCCAATAGGGCTATCATTTAGAATTTTTATTGTGTTTTCGATCTTCAGATTTTGGAAAATCAACTTTACCGTAATAGACAGTAATCTGTATAGGCGTTTCATCAAATGTTGTTGATAATATTTCTGTTATTAATCCGGGCTTCAATCTATCTCTGAGGTCTCCCCTTCTTGAAATACGAAAGATTTTTAGATTTTGCCTCATCAATATCCGTTTAAGCGATTTAAAAGCTCTCGTAAGATTTTTTAAGGTTAATAAATCGGTAGATATTTCTAAATAACGATTGACAGTATGTTATGTCCTCCATAAAGTGTTACTAATATCTTGCCTACTTTTGATTTCTTTGATTTTGAATAATTAAAGTCCAGCGCCCATATCAATCTTAACAGTCTTAAGACAGATGTAACTGGTTGACAATCTTTGCTGATAAAATGTACTATATTATCTCTCTTATATGTGAGACAATACCTAGTAGTAATCACATTATTTATTTATTTTGGCCTATTTTAAAAATTATCGGTACAACTGCTACTACTATCGCTGGGACTTAAGTACACTTTTCCATTTTTGTTTTTGTATCGATTTATTGGTTGGAAAGAGTATAGCTCTGATAGCAGCATAAAATCAGGTGCAGTATGATTTATTGATTTTATTTTATTATAATTAATTGAGTCCACGCTCTCCGAGGGTTTTTCTGTTATTTGTTTAAAGTCAGGTGCTTTAGATCGTCAGTCTTTTGCAGTCGCTTGTGTCGGTGTACTCGAACTTAATAGGATTCCTTTCAGTATTCGTGGAGAGATCGATAGTCTCCCGTTCGTCATTTATTTTTGTAAAATAGTATTCTCGTTTAATAGGGATTCAAAGTTTTCTGCTTGTTTTGATATCTCAGTAATTTTATCATCCAGTACGGAGTCATTAAAATTTTTAGGGTCATAAGTATCCGTTTTGTTCAATATGTCTTGAATGTTAGGATCTGGTTGATCTCCATCAGAAAATCTAGTTATGTTGAGATTCTCTGGGTTCGTTGGTTCCAATTCTTCATGAACTCAAGTTTTGTCTAAAAATTGTCGGAGGCTTTTATCGAATTTTTCTGATGGTTCTTGTAATTATTGGGAAGTTATTTTATCATTTCGGTCAGTAATTCTATCTACAGGGGTTGTATTAATTTATGTATTAGTAACGTTCATTTCTGAGTCAGTGTTAGTCGTTGAATTTGTCTCAGTTAATTCTTGTCCCAACCCACTTCTGGGGGGGTTATATACAGGTGGTTGTTTATTGTCTTGCGATGTTAGTTCGCTATTACATAAGTCACTTTCTGAGAACATACTTGTTCTTGAAGTTGCGCCTACATTTATTATATCTCTTACCGGAAAGTTAGACGTTTGCTGATTTACCTGCATCTTATTTCTATTATCTACCTTTATTATGTTCGTATCGCTGTTATTGATGTTGATAGAGCTGATTCTTGACTTATATTGTTGTTAGTGTCTGAAAAGTTGACTTTCGAAGAATTCGAGTCTCGTAGCGGTTTTATTATGTCACCTTTTTTATACCCGGTAAGATAGATGATGATGGTTTTGTGTAAGTCGCTGTCCTTGTTCGAGTTCTTTGAGCAACAACACTATGGTCTAATTTTGATCTTTGTTTATTTGTCGTTAAACGAAGTGGTACTCCTGGACCCCTGGCAAATTGAGGTACACTTGTTCCCGATTTGGCCATGGTCCTAGGTTTTGTTATTTCAATTACCTCCTTCCGAGTTGCTGGCGATGTTTTAGGGTTGGTGGTTGTTGGTTCAAATATGACTGTTTCCTTTCTCTGATCTTGTGATTCTGTTTTATTTTTATCCTTTTTCCTTTTTTTGACCAATCATCATTAATTTTAATAGTGGTAGTCCATATTTATGTCATTTTCTGTATGTAAACATGGTCCTACAGGATTTTTGGAAAGTGAATCTGCATTTGTGTTCTGTTTTCCCGGTTTGTATTGGAAAGTATATTCATAGTTAGTAAATTTGAACATCCAACGCATTAAACGTTGTCCTGGATCATTTCTGGTATGCATCTTATTTAAGGGCTTATGATTGGCCACGAGTATAAATTTATTTCCTAATAAATAAGATCGAAAATTATGCATTGCACATAAAGCTGCTAGACATTCCTTTTCCGTCGTTAAATAATTTATCTCGGCTTTATTCAGCGTTCCCGAAAGATTAGTTACCGCGTGGTCAAATCCTTCCTGTTCTTCGCTTAGAATTGCTCCTGTTGCATAATTAGATGCATCTGTTGTTAACTTAATTGATTTACTAAAATCAGGAAGTAACAATATATGGTCTTTACATCAATGTTTTTTTTAGTGTCTCAAAACTCTTTGTCAGGGCACTAGTCAATTCAAATTGTTGTCCCTTTTTTAAAAGATCCGGTAGTCGCTTCGAAAGTCTCAAGAAATGTTTTATAGATCGACGATAATAGCCTGGTAATTCTAAAAATTGTCTGATGTTTTTGACTGTTTTCGGGACTGGCAATTCTTTAACCGCCTGTATCTTTTTAGGGTCAGGTTCAATACCTCATTCGCTCACAATGTGTCCAAGGAATATTACTCCTTCTATAAAGAATTTAACCATGTCTGGTTGCAGAACCATTCATACTGTTCCTCATCTATCAAAGAGCAATCTTATCTATTTGTCATAGTCTACTAGATCCTTAGCACAAATTATAATTTCATCCAAATATACTAACATTTCAACATTTAATAGTCCTCTCAATATTGAATCCATTAGTCGTTGGAAAGTGGCTGGTATATTTTTCAGACCTTCTGGTATACGACAATATTAGTAGTGTCCATGTGGTATTGTAAACGCAGTTTTAAATTTTTTACACTTAGCCATAGGAATTTGCGGAAATCCGCTCGCCAAATCAAATACTGAAAAAAACACGGATTCTCCTAACTGGTCCATGATATCAGCAATATTAGGTAATAGGTACGCATGACCAATTGTCTTTTTATTTAAGTTTCTGAAATCGATAACTATTCTCCATCTTGTTTTTCCTTGACTGTCCGGTTTTTTTGGAACAATCCAAAGAGATGAATTGTATGGTGAAACTAAAGGTTCAATAATTCCATCATTAAGTTTTTTTGTCAAACATTCTTCTAGAACTTTCATATGCACTGGTAGATGGCGATATTGTTTAGTATTGATCGGGATTTTATTTTCTGTTGAAATTTCGTGCACTACAAGATTTTTACAGGGTAAATAATCTCCTGGTTAGAAAAAATATCTGGATATTTAGCAATTAATTGGTATATTTTATCTCGTTCATCTAGGTTTAAATGGCCTGTACGTACCAGTTTCATAAGTTCCTTGACCCTTTCCTGACTATTCTCAATTGCAGATCTTTCATATTCACTGTTAGCATCAGGATAAAATTCGGGGGTTATGTATTCAAAGGATAAAATTTCCTTCAGGTTTACATCGATAGTAACATCCTTATTTTTCGTGTTAATGGCCATAACATTACACAGGCTGTTTTCATTTCTTATTATTCCTTCCCCTAAATACACGTCATCATGTTCCACATTGATACGTGGCAAATAACCTTCACTCAAATCAGTACTGATTAAATTAATTTGTACGACTTGACGTGTTCTGGGTTTGATAATATATTTAACTGATTTATCTTTATTCTGTTGTTTTAAGTTAGAGTCGTATCGTTTCATATTGTTATCGCATTGGGGAATGTTATTTAAGGAGTAACATTCAGATTTGTTGTCAAGTAAGTTACTATATTTACACTGATTGTTTTCGTTACTTTTTACTTTGGGAAACAAAATGGTCTTAGGACTATCTCCTCTTTCAGTCGAAATTAATTTATTATGCTTATCTTAAAACTGTATATCCGCCTTTATATCACCAAATTTTTCATACCTTGGTACATCTGATTTTTCTGGTGGTCCTACTATATATTCATAATAAGAATTTTGTTGTTTAGTTTTATCTTTGTAATTGTCTAATCTATTATTTGGATCAAACGTAGTGGCTAAAATCTGGTTGTCGTGGTCTTGTTTTTCCAGTTTTTGACTACCTCGTTTCTTTTCTTCTTTTTCTAATAAAATTATTTCCTTAGGTGCCTTTAAAAATAAAATAGGAATCATCACATCATCATCTAACACGATAGCATCGTGATAGTATGCTGATGTGGCCCGTCGGTCTTTACAAAATTTTCTACCGAGTAGTCTGCCATCTTTTATCGGAAAATCATTAGGGACATTACGAAAAATTGTAGATCTTCCTTGTATAGTTATAAGTACAGTGCCTTTCGTCAAAACAGGGTGGATTGATATTCCTGTTAAACTAATTACTCTACTGGAAGTTTTTGATCTTATTGGTTTATTTTTACTAAGTTCGTTGCCGCTCCGTTATCAAGCATAAAATTTATGTACCGATTCCTACATTCAGGGACGGATAATCTTATACTAGTCGGCTCATCGTCTACTCCAAGTCCTTGGCTTGCACCGATGTGAACGGTTTTGATTTTATTGCAATATTCATCACCTGTGTCATAGTACTCGGCGTCTGGTTCTGATCGAAACGCTGAGGGCTCACCTCCAAACGACGTTGGGGGTGAGCCGCCTGCGAGTTTAATTGATGAGATAGGCGGATGTCTCTTGGCTGTTGATAATTTTAATAATTTTGTCCTTGATAATTAAAATTAAAGTTTTGTTAATTATAATTATTATAATTATTTTGAGGGTATCTGTTGTAATTATTATTTCTGACTCGATTAGTTTGGTTGTTCCTAGAATTGAAATTCGAATCATATTGTGCATAATAACTATTAGAATTCTAATTGTTATATGGATTATAATTATTTTGCCCATAATTATTGGTTTTTTGTTAATTTCCATATTACCGATTTCTTTCATTATTTCTTAAACTCCCTCGAAAATTCGGATTATTATTAAATTGCCTATAAAAACTATAATTATAATTAGGGTTTTTTCTTAATTGACTATTCATTTGTCCTATTTAATGTTGTTAAAATGCCTGATAATAATATCTATCTTGTGAATTATGTCGATGAAAATCACTGCGAGGTAGTCCTTGGTATCAGGTATCTGGGATCACACCCGCTCTCATCCGGCTCTGCAATCTCAATGCATAATCAAAAGCATCTGCTAGGGTGACAGGTTCCTTCGCATCTACCTGCTGGCTTACTACAGGTGCCAGACCTTTTATGAACATGTCTAACGCCATGTCTTTTATTGGGGTTGTCATACGCGCGTCGTACGTATTGCCCTTATCTTCCATCAGAGCCTTTTCAGCACCGCTTAGCAGTTGGTTTACACAATCATAATATTCGCCCACTAATTAGCCTTGTCGTTTACGTACTTTCTGCAGCTGGGTTTGATAATAAGCGGCAGTTTTTTCTGTCGTATACCTTTTTTTTTAATGGGTCATGAATGCCCCATGATTTTCAAACTCTTGGCCAATCACACTGACACGGACAGCACCACGCAAATTTTGCAAGACCGCTTTATTCTATAGATATTTTGGTCGTCTCTGACCCAACTTTCTCCGTTCCTAATATCCTGTATATAATACTTAAGGGGAGTAGTTTTCATCAAATATGGGAATAGATTTAATCACGTGCTGAAAGAAAAAGATTGTGTCAAGCGACTCCATAAGTGCCTTAGCTACTGTCACGTCAGCATCACCTTGATCGTTTTCATTCACCATTTTCACAGTTCAATTATTATAAGTTTTTAATTTTTTTTCTTTTTTTTTTTAATTGTAAGTGTACATACGTGTATATATATTTCTCTCTCGCATGCATATGTCATGCGTTTCAATTTAATTTCTTATAAATGCGTTGTTATAAGTATAACGAGAGTAAATTATTAGTGACGCTATGTGTTCTCTTACATTTATACGCTTGCTGACGGAACGATAAACGTTCACTTTTCCAATGCTTCATATTGTCCAAGAGTTAAAGAAAGAGAGCGAACAGTCGGGCGCGTTGTACGATGCGCGTGTATATAGGCGTAAATAATACTCTCTGCCTTAAGCCAGATACGGCAGAAAGATTTGTAATGTGGCGTGCGTGGTTATACATTTCAATTGCTACGCGAGCGTTGGCTAGTGCGTGGCGTATAATTGGAGGCTCTATCTGCTTCGAAAGAGAGTATCCGGCGTAGGGATTTAGGGGAGTTTCCGCGCGCGCACAGACTATCAAAATGCCTGCACTCAGGCCACTATGTGTATCTATCACTAACAGTATATACGTTTGTACTAGTATGACCGCGTGGCAATGCAAGCGTTTACGGTGCATTGTAATGTATTTTTTTTTTTTTCTCCTATTCCGTTCAGATTCAGTACAAATATAATGAGTCTGTTTGTATATCATAAGAATAGGAAGTGTAATATATTGTGCACTTGGTCTGTGTACTTAACTAATTAGTATGTGTACACTTGTATATTCTTAACAATATTCTTATGTGCATGTATAATAGAATATTTATTGTTATTTTTCATAAATACATATACGCACAGTATTAATTTGTATTATAATAGTGCATCAATAATCACGATCAGTAATCATTATTATTTTTATAGTTACTATTCCTATTGGATCTAACTATTATTCTAGAATCATGTGATTGTTGATTATAAGTGTGTATTACACCTCAACTATTATATCCATTCTATCGCAGGCCCAGCGTTTACGCGCGGCAGCTTATGACCAGAACCACGCTTTGCTACCATTTTCGTTAGATGACTATTTATTCTTTAGTCATTTAACTTTATTTTACTTCCAACGAAAAGTTGGAAGGTTGTGGACTGTGTCTGTTGCTTCTGTACAGGCCGCAGGACTAGCAGTCGTCCAACTACTTACTTGTTCCAAATCTATTCATCCTAAGAATAATTTGTCAATAACGAGAGAGAGAGAGAGAAAAACGGTCAATCGTATTTCGTGTGAAATATATTATTATTCTCCTGATATTCCTTTATTCTTTACCACTTGTATTGGATTGTTATACGTATGTGACTTCTGGTATATTCCGTTGCATAACTATATTTATTTACAGTATTAATTAAAATTACTATTTTTGATATTTAAACTCACACTTTGTTTCTCAATTAAAGTGACCCACAACAATAAACACACTTAATGAACAATTGGAGTGAAATCACTCTTTATGAGCGGTGACAAGGTACTGAAATAAACTGCTCTTGATGAGTGGCAGTAGACTACTTGATAAACTGCTATCAAGGAGTGGCAGTACACTTCTAAAACCAAAATATCGCACAGAGGCAATATATAGGATAAGGCCACGCAGGAAGTTTTGGCTTCACAACTAGGCTAAGCGAGGAGCTACATTTCCTCGAAATGCAATACGGGCTGACCAGATGTTTTGGACTTCGGGCTCGCTTTGGTTGTAATTCAACACTTCCTTTAACTCTCAACGAGTAACGAAGTACAACGTCAGCACTGTTCAGGGAAAACCTTGATTTCCTAGTAACATTATGAATATTTTTTTATATTTCGATTTTGTCCTTAAGCATTGTTTGTTTTCTCAATTAATACAATAACATTTTATCTTTTAATTGAGAAATCAAAGTTATCACGTAACAGTCTGCATCATTGTCAATGTTAAATTTAAAATAGTTATAGTGATAATCAATGTGGTTTACTTTTTTATTAAGTGATGAATTTTGATTCTGACATGTCCATACCAAAATGCTTGAAGTCAAAACGAGAATTTTGATAAAATAATTACGGCTAATGTTGAAATTCTCCATAATTTTAACATATTTAAATTTTTTATTTCAAGGATCGATGTCTTATCACTTTTAGAATTTCTGATTTATAATAATATGAAGAAGTCATATTAATAATATTGATATGTATATTTTTTACATGCGACAATCTTTTCTAAAATTAATGCAGGAAAATAAGATACGATTTTCAACACGACATGAAAAGTTTTAAATCATAATTTACGTTTAACTGAAATTATTTGAGTTTTTATCTGTTGAATTAATATTTTAAATTTTATTTTGGGTTGGTAGAGATTAGTCCAATCAATTAACATGCACAAACGTTACATCAGACAAGCTTTGTTATTATAAGTACTTAATGGTCAGCTTATCGCGCACTTGAAGTAAAAATAAGATATTTGCTCATTTTCTGTAAACGCTTTTCGGCTATTTAGAGAGGACTAAATGACATGTATCGTTTCATTGTGATCATATAAAGAATAATTTTTTTTAATGTCAATGATTATTCATATTAAAATTTGTTGATTATTGTAATTTCCTTTTTGTTCTGAATTAATATAAAGGCTTGAATGATAATGATCTTATAGTCCTAATAATAATTCGTAATCGTCCCCCTCACTTCATTTTCATCAGTAAGATATAATAAATATCAGATATTTTTGATTATCATGGCTCACACATCTCGGAGCCTGATCCTTAAGTCTCGTTTACTAAAAAATTGAACCCACTTACTTTATACCCCCTGAGGAACAGAGCAATAAGAAGGTGTGTAAATAAAGTTATTGGTTCATTGCAAGTGTATCATAGCCACAATGACAATAAGATCGCCAATTGCAGCCACGAGGGCCTACTACTACCTTGTTGTTAGATGAGAATAATGATAACACACTAGCAGACGGTTGAGCGAAAAAGAACAAATAACAAAAATAATAAAAATGAACTACAGTCTGCGCGTATATTACGATCAAGTGATAATAATGAACTGATTGGTAACGATGAAGAAAGGGCGAATGTAGTAAATTTATTAAATAACAATAATAATACTTTGGACCAGAAACAACCTTTCGAAGGTGGCGGATTTAATTTTCATTTTAATACACCCGCAACTAGATCGCCAAGACAAATTGAAAATTAAAACCCATGTTTAGATGGCTGTAAGGTCAGAAATATTGATATAATTTGTCAGCAGTTTATCAATCTTAATTTGCAGATGTAAAGAACTATCAATAACTCAAAGGATTTATAAAGGCAAACTTTTGAAAAGTGGCGATGGGCACAAGCAGAGCAAAAAGGGCGTTTTCAATATATAGACCGTAAGAATCAATTAATCTAGCGGGTTAGCCAACAAAATCATGTCAATAATGATATAAATCGATGTGATTAGGTTTCTATACAGGATCCAGGTGGAAAAACTCACTAATATTGAGAATGGAACTCTCGACATTGAGTGATATGCCATTTGATCACCTTGGGCAATGTATACGTAGTATAACTCATTTTATTGAGGGAATGCATATCTTACCCGAGGAGTACAGATACGTCACAGGATAAGCATTAAAAGGATCGACATACGATTAGTGGATATATGTATCTGGTTTATATGTAAATTACCCCAATTTCGTCGATCACTTCTATCAGAAGTACTGGAATAAAGAGGTTCAAAACGTACTTCTCCGTAAACTTGAATTTGTATATTACCGAGCTGACGGAAAACAATTTCCAAGTAAGTATTTGATGTACCTCTATAAAAAGTTTTATTAACTTACGCGTGCGTCTACTGAACAACAAGTAGTTCGTTGCTTTGCATATCATTTTAATACCCAAGTACAGCAGATAATTATCATAAATAGTTTTCACGCGATGCAGAAGCCAAGAAAGGTATTAGACTTACTTGATATGATGGAAAACCCAACTCTTTTCATGAAAATGATTCGATTACCCGCACCTGATTTAATAATAAAGATACTTCGACACCAATCAGAAATAATTCGCAAAGTTTAACTCGTTTGGTACTGCAGGCTGATAATAATCAAAGTTATCTTAATAGTCATCAGTTTTCATTTATCAATTATAGCTGTAGCAATAATTCTAACAATAGTGTCCAACGGAATAATAACAGTAGGGGTAAAAAAAAAAATTAGCGCAATCGAGCACAAGTTCACGAAGTCAATATCTCGGCCCAGGAAAACTAGAAGAAGTTGTGAATGTTTACTCCCCTACGTTTTTAACAAGTTATAAAGAGGACATTAAATCTGAGAGTAATGACAAATTACATAAATTCAGATCCGATCATTATCCGCTACATAACTCTCAATTAGCTTATTTTTCGTCTCAACAGCCGACGAATATATTGAAGAGGATAATTTAGTAAATTATAATTTACAGAAAAAAGCTCATTCTCAATGACCGATAGTTGATGTATTAATTAACAATATCAAGGTGAGAGCACCTATTGACACAGGCAGCCAAGGCACAGTGTGACAGGAAACTTATATGCTAAGAATGAAGAAATTTTACAAGAATGCATGTCTTTTTCTACCATAGGTATTCAAGGTACAAGATCCATAAGTAAAAAGTCAGTGCGAATGAAAAGACAATTTTTAAGTATAGGTCATATTGTAAAGAAAAAGTTTACTTTAATTTTTTTTCAATTTCTTGCCTACTTTTTGACTGTAAAATTATTTGTATAGAGAGTCAAAAGGTTATAAACATTATCATTATCGTCAGAAAAAGGTAAATAAAGTTTTCATGCGCAGACGGGGTTGAATCTCTTTTATATGATGGTCAAGGTACCGTTACCAATAATTACGCAGACATACAAGATGTTAGTTCATCAGTGCTATCGTCCAAACAATGTTTAAATAATAAAATTGCAAAAAAATTATTAAACGAAGCGGAGATCGACTAAAAGATCAACGGTATTAATAAACCATCTGTAGATGAAAAGATCTTCGTGCGTTTACAAATAACTCAATTTAAAGATATTTTAAGCAGAACTCCTGGTAAATGTAAACATTATCAATACAAACTTATTTTAAAAGATAATAGATCCTATTTTCCTAAAAATTATCTAATTTCCATGCATTAACGAGAAAAAATGTATGCGGAGATAAATCGAATGCTGAATCATAAAATTATTAAAAGATCGTATTAACTTATTACGGCTGGTTATCAAAAAGAACGGAAGCAATTAACTGTGTCTCGATAATCGCGAGTTAAGGAAACGTCTGCAAGATGACCATGATGGTGCGTGAGATATTGAATGTTTGTTTCGTCGCTGTCAGAAAATTCGTATTGTGTCTAGTCTTAACTGGACAGCCAGTTTTTGGCAAGTACTACTTGATCATAAATCGAAGCAATGTACAGATTTTTTACATCGGGGAAAAACATATCACTATTGTCGCTTTTCATCGGTTTAGAAGCGAGTGGAGCAGCATTAGCACTTGCTGCGGAACCAGTTTTAAACAAAGTTTTGAATTTAATATACGATTTCGTAGATAATTGAGTGTGTATTTTGGATGATTTTGTCAAACACCTCAAGCTTCTTAAGCAACTTTCTCCGATATTACAAAACAAAGGTGTCACATTCAATGTTAAAAAATTAATTTTTTGCAGATCAGTAATATGATTTTTGGAATGTATCCTTACAAGACATGGGAACCGTTATGGATCTTGACAAGGTTACAGTGATTCATGAATTTTCGAGACCAGCGAGTACTCAAAAGTTACAAGCCTTTTATGGATCGATCCATTTTAGTTCTAAGTACTATGTAGAGATTACTGATAAATTACAACCTTAACTATCTATTTTAAAAGCACGAGTTAAATAGCAGTGGCATCAAGCACTGAATGAGGTTTTTTAAAAAAATTAAATATTTATTTCATAGAAACCTGATGCTGGTTCGTCTGTGACTCAATTATTTGTTTATCATTAATACCGACGCAGGTCAGAGCAGGTCGTGTGCAATTTCGTGTCAGAAAGATGTTTCAGGCAAAGAGCGTGTCTTGTGGAGGGCTTGTTGCGTGCAAGGCACAGCCCAAGTCAGGTGCAAGGATCGGGATAGCGTTGCGGGAAAAAAATTGTACTAGCCAATACTGGTCAAACTATATTCATATATTTACAAAGCAGAGACAGTGTGCAAAAGCAAGGTGAGAGGAGCTTCCTTGTCAGCTGCCGTGAGCAAACAGACTGTGTTGCGCAGAACACGAAACAAAGCGATTTTTAAGCAGCAAACATTACTTAAACATAACAATATCAGAAAGAGATAAAGCCAGTTAAGAAAATATTAATACTGTCGTTAGCGTTGGTGAGAGTCTTCGTTTTGATTTTGCGAGTAAGTTGGAATGGCTATTGGAAGTAAACATGGCAAGCAAACGTCGTATTCGAAAGTATATATAGCAAATCAGTAAGAGAAACACTAGTAATATTGGAAGCAAATTCAAATAAAGTAGTTATTATACTAATCATATACACTTAATGCGGCACTAGAAAACAGTATGCAAAATATTTTACGCCCTATTGCAAACGTTCATTCTCAACTCAACAGAGCGTGTTGTACATATAGCAAGTCCTACATTATGAGGGGAATTATTTTACGACAGAATTTAAACTCCTAGCTACTGTTTGGACTCTAAGTAAGTTCAGGTCAGTTTTATTACAAACACAAGTCTTAGTCAAAACTTATCATCGAGCACTATCGTATCTTCTTCTGTGCCCTGATTTAAGTCGTAGACTTGGACGCTGAATGTTAGCGATTCAACATTAGTATGTCGAGATAACACATATTGAAGGTTATAAAAGAAAGCTGCAGATGTACGGAGTAGGCAGTAAGAGACGACGAGTCACAAAGGGAAAGCTCAATTTTCAATACTAAAGCTAATGGCTCGAAGTCCGGATGCAAAATTTTTGAAAGAAATTGAAAATATTAGCTTGATTCGAGATCAAGATAAAAGAAATGAAAACATTTAAGATAAAATAAATACGGTAGGTGGATTAAAAGGCTGTATATTGCATCATAATATAATATACACGACAATAACTTCCAAGTTCGAAATTATTATTCCGACGAAATTTTTGGAAGCTCTAGTTACTCAGACGCGTTAGATTGATGAAAATATTGGAGTAAAAAAATGTAATCGCATGATTGGGAAAAATTTTGTGGCTTCTGACTGCAGACGCACCATTGCCGGTATAATTAGCTTATGAGAGCTTTGTCCAAAAGGGAAGACCTGATATTACTACCAAAAACGGAAGTAAAAGCGCTCCATAAATATATAGTTCTCAATAGCCCTCACTGTGGCTTACACTCAGTACTACCTGTGGCTGGCTGCACGCACCACAGTTAAGTGTATGTATGTGGAACCACCGTGGTCCGAAATCTCTTCCACGAGCGATCGGTGACACAATATGAAGGAGAGATTTGTCAGCCACATATTTCTACACATTTATGAGGGTTCGTTCTCTATTACCCATATCATAAATATTTTACCTTATGAAATTACAGATTAAATTAGCAGCGAAATTCAAGGGATATTGTACAGATACGAATGAAGACATTTTTTTCAGAAATGGGGAAAAACCAAAGGAAGCGGCAGAGAATAAATAGCAAAGTCAAGCATATAACGTTGCAGTTGACACATATCCAGGAGCGTTAAAGTGTCTTGCGTTAGTTACTCGCCAACTCTTAGGTTGTTTCTGAACCAAACACATCCAGCGCTGATCAGGACACTGATGTTTTGATTGCAAACTTTGAGAAGCCTTGGAAAAAGCTCGATAATATCAACCAAATTGAATAGTTTATGTTTTATTTGTGTTGATGCAATAAATTGCATGCTATTATTCGACAGTCATATTGGTAGATAGGATCATTTGTTGTCCTGATACTTACCAATATAAAATAGCATGATGGTTATTTTAGTGATTAAGTTGTTATTCAGGATGAGGGAATTTTGTAAGAAAATGCTGTGCAGTTTAGAACACGCCTCTCCCTGTGTTTACAGGATGGTACAAGAAATAGTGTGTCTGCTTGCAGGTAGAATCCGGAGACAGTGTTATTGAGCAGCACTTAAGGAGGCACGTAAAGAAGCCCTCTAACGCCGTATGTTGGATTTGTATCAAAGTCCGGGAATCTTAGCAAGAGTGCAACCAAAGATGTATCATGCTGTCCAATAAATGCACTAATAGGCATTGCGAGAAGAATATCATGAACACAAAAATTAGATCAAGAATAGTGGTATTGGCACATCTCCGAGCCATGCATTTGCATGCACGAATCGAGAGTTTCCGAACTAAATTAATCATATTAAATCGAAAGACTGAAGCACGAATAAGATCATCATCTCGTAGTCCATGTCATGTAGTAAGCTGTCGATATGTTGATGTCCCGATTCTGTGTATTTCTTATGTTGCACTTTAATATTTTTCTTTACTTTATTTAAATCCGTTTTGATATGTCCAAGTCATTATGGTCGGAAACGAGGTCTTCATCGCCATCATGCTCTCCACGTGCTAAACAAAATCAGGAGAGTCACCACCGTCATGATCCTAAAAGAAAATAAGTTGCTCCACAAAGACTGAGTCAGGAGAGCTGACTTTCAATTACATCCGTCAGAGCAGTGTCAAGAATCTCGACCAATCAATATACACAAAATGGTAAGTTTGATCTGAATCTAACAAGCAGTCTCTTCACCCTGAAAGCTGCTGCGGTTCAGATAAATAAAGTATTAACAGAAATGCATCCTATAATGCGGAATATTGCGATCCAAACGGGTGAACATACATATAATCCGCCAATTAGTTAGAGCATGCGAGCGGAAGCGAGACCTATTCTCGCCCAATCAAAGCGTGAAACCATTAGTGCGGATAGATCTTTATCTTTTAGAGAACAATATGATTCTAAATCATTGAAATCATTTCATGATTACAGAACATGGTTGCATAGTGTAAAATACATAAGAAACGTTAAACTGATATGTTAAATATTTGTTGATTTTTTTTTCTTTCGCTTATTTGATCTTGTTTAATTAAAATTTTTTTTTGGCTACGATCTTTTGAAAAAATTTTAAGGGCTGATGCAGAGTCAAATTGACATGATGCATAAGATTCATGTACTAAATAGGTAGTAGAAAAACTATCCCTGTTATACTCTGCACCAGTATTAAAGACAAGATTAATGCACAGTCTCGCGGGGGCAATAGACGACAACGATGGCGTAGTTTCGAAGAAGGGGTGAGAAACCGAGCTAAAAGTAGAACAGGTGATGTTCAGTCAAACCCCGGAGTGGATTCCTGCTTGGTCATAAGTTTGTCACTAAAAGTAACTTACTGCAAGTATTAGCAGTGTACAGTGTAAGTTTGTAAGTAACATCTCCCTTTTAAGTATTGGGTAACTTTTTTTTAATTTTATATGAGAATTGTAAAGAAGAAGGAAATATGTCTCTGATTGCCTAATTAATCAATTAAGTTGTGTTCTTAAGTCGACTTAGTACTGTCTAAGAGAACTATTTTGTAGATTGGTGCGGGTTATGCAACAAACCTGGTATGTGAGAAATTGCATTTCTTCAAACTACAATGTGAAATATCTGATTCAATGACAGTGTAAAATTTAAACCAGTCAGTGTGAATGAAAAAGTAGTCTTTTGTTTGATAAAAGATAAATTTTAATTCTCATGTGTTAATTCCGAAATGTTTCAAGTCATAACAATAATTTTGATTGGTATAATGTAAGATTACCTCAGTATTGATGTGTTGAGGGTTATTATGATGTTATATTTGATTTGTTCTGAACTAGGATTGGTTTCATTGGTGAATAGGAAATTTTGATGAATAACTCAATGTATTTGTATGAGAAAATAGCATTAGATCTGTATATTTGTTACGATTTGAATATACTTAAAATTTTTAGTTTGAGGGTTTACGTCTCATCATTACAAGAATGCATGCTTACTGATCATATAAAGCTATTATTATTAGCTTACTAATCAAATTGCTACTAACAGCATGTATGTTTTTACATAAGACAATTTATTGATTATGATCATGATATTGATTGTAACGACGGTTTTAATGATATTGATAGTTACTATAATGATAGTGAAAATGGTAAGGATACAATTAAAGATAATAATAATGACGATAATAATTATGATGATGACGATTATGGTGATGATGATAATGATAATTAGAACAGAGACTATGAAAATAAAAATAATCTTGATAATGATAATAAAGGCGATGGTTAAAATGATTATAAGATTAATGAAGATGATATTGATCATAATCACAATATAACTTATGATCTTGAACATAATGACGATTAAAAAGATGCTGATGATAATAATAATGATAATGATAATAGAAGTAATAATAAAAGTGATAATAAACTACTATCTTTTCTTATCTTACCTACCTACCGAAGTCATCCCTTTTTTCTAAATCTCGCCTAGTCCGCCACTACGAGTATGCTAGTCTTTCGTGCGGGCCCCTGGCGTAAAGGCCCCTTTAGACGACTCGGCCATCCATCCTACTGAGTCCTATTTACAGAGTGCGGCGATTGTCTAAAGCATACCTTAAAAGATATCAGATTTATGAAAAATTCTCCATAATTAATCATTTACCTTACCGTACAAACTGTTAAAATCGATAGTAACCTTACCATTGAGCTGGCTAGGTGTTGGCTTCCCCTAAAAGAAAGCCCCTAGAAGTCAAGACATAGTTCGAGAAATCAACTTATCTTCTTAAATGTCAGATAAGTGGTTATTTAGTATCCGAGAAACTGATCCTATCAGAAAAATCTAAGAAACAAGTCTCGATATTATTCGACGGCAATCAAACTTTGATCACTCGCAATTTTTAAGACCAGACATCTAACATGTTAACCGCTAAGTCATCGAAGCTCGATGAAAATTATGATAATGATGGTTCAGTTAATGATGATAACTATGATGATAATAATAATTTTAACGATAATAAAAAAGTGATGATGATAATAATTAAGATAATGATTATCATGACAATGATAATAAGGATAGTTGATGATAATACTGATTATATTAGTGATAATGTTGATAAGTATGATGATTCTTATAATTATAATGATCATGATGATAATAATAATAGTGATGATAGTTATGCTGATACGGGTATCGATCAGAATGATAACAGTGGTGATATCAATGATAATGACTATGATGATGATGGGCAAGACGATGATAAGTATTATAATAATGCTAGTGATAATGAGCGTTATGATGATAATTGTATTAATGATCATACTGATGTTAATAATGATAAGAATAATGATGATAGAAATTAAAATCATGATTAAATTGTTAACAAATATGATTATGGTTATCATGATGATTATAATCATTGTTATGATGCTTATTATAATGACACTTATAATGAAAATGGATAAAATGAGGATAATAATGATAATTATGATAGTTAATATACAATTCATTTTTATAATGATGACACTTATGCAGAGAATAATGCTTATTAAGATAATAACAATGACGATGATGGTAAAAATGATCATAATAAAAATGATCATGATAATAAGTAGAATAGTAATGATGAAAATCCAATCGATAATTATGTTGATTATATTAATAAATTTGATAATGATATTAATTTAGTGATTACGATAATGATCAGATTGTAGTTTATATTAATGATGCGAATCAAATTAATAAGATTGATGGTGAAGATGATAATGATCATAATTATAATTATGATTGCAATACTACTGATGATGATAATGGTGTTGATAATAATCAGAATGACATTTCTAAATATAATTATGCGGTAGACAGAGGTATTGATGATAATAATAATAATGATGCCTTTTTAACCATGATTGTAATAATGATATTTATAAGAAAAATTATGATGATAATATTGATGAATGCTACGATGATGTCAGCCTGATATTCATGAGGCTGATAATGATAATTATTATAATAATAATCATGATTTTCATGAGGATTGTGATGTCACTGATGATAATGATAAAGATAATAAGAATAACGATAAGGATACTGATAATGATAATGACAATGGTGACACTAATAATGATATTTATCATAATGATATAAAAATGATGATGCTGATGATAATAATGAAGATAATAATGATAATAAGGATAATCATTATGATCATGAAAATAGTGATTATGCGAAAAATGATAAAGATAATATGAGCAATAATGTTTTTAGTGATGGTAATCATAGAAAGAACAAAATGATGATGATAATATTGATGATAATTTTTATGATCAAAATCATAGTAAAAATGATGGTAATGACGATTCTAACGCTAATAATAATGATATACAATAGCGTTAGAAATAAATATAGTACTGATAATAATGATTATGATGATGAAGATGATGATGATGATGATGGTTATGATGATGATATGAAAAATATATATGATAGTAGTTATTATCATGCTGATAATGACAAAAATGATTATAAATAATATGATTTTGATGATGCCAGCCTACCTTGCCAAGTTCTATCTATGCTCCAATGATTTAAACTTTTTGCAAATTCACTTTTCTTATTTAAATTTGTCTCTTAAGCAACCTCACACTTGAATTGTGTTTGTCTAAGAAGCTTACAAAAAGTCATACTAAAATTTAGTTCGATCATTTGTCTTTCGACCGATGGCAGTTTGATCTTCACAAAATTTTTTTAACTTTTCTTGAAGATTTTTTATAAAAAACATAAAAAGTGGAAATCTGTCCAGATTGCGATTTTTCTCAAAAAAAAAGCTTTTTTTAAAAATTTTTCCTAATATGTAAAAGTTTTTACAAAATCATTCTTTTGGAGCAGATTAGTAATCTGAACAGCTTCTTACTCCTTATGTTTTTTCCTAAAAAGCTTGAAAAAAAAGTTAAAACAAATTTGGTGAAAAAGTCATCCGTCAAAGGACAAATGGTAAAACTGAAATCAAGTATACCTTTTTTTCTTAGCTTCTTAGATGAAAACAATAAATATGAAAACTGCTAAAGGTGCAAATTCAAATATGAAAAATAAATTTGCGAAATATATTAATCATGATCTAGTTATAGATTTTTTTAAAATGTGCAGTGTTAAAGATCTGCACTAAGTAATTTTAAATTTGCAAAATTTAGACACAATTTTTTTACTCATCATTGTTATAAACATAATTAATTTAACCATAATAATGATATTAATAATAATGCTCGCAATAATGATAACGATTATAATTAGGATACAAGTGATTATGATAGTGATAAAAATAATGACAAAAATACTGGCCATACAGATGATGATCAAAATGATAACGATTCTGATCATGATGATAATGATGATGATACGAATGATCATCAGGATGTCAAGGTTAATGTTGCTTTGAGCCACGAGTAAATTAGCAAAGATTATAAGTGATGATAATTATGACGATGATGTTATTGATGTTGATAGTAAGGATGACGATCATGATAATAATGCTAATAATAATATTGATGATAGAGATCCTAATGATTATGATGACAGAAATGATGATCCAAATGATGGCGTTAAAGATCATAATAATAATAATGATTATAATGATGATGATTATAAGGGTAGGAAATATACACATAATAAAGATTTTAATCATTATGACAATTATAATTTAAGATAATATGTTTTTTTTAATTGCAACATTAATGATGAAAATTGCAAACATCATTTTAATGAGTATTATGATAATGAAAATGTAGATACTTATAATGATGCTAATAAAAATGATGATGTTAATGATGAAGATAGTTATATTGATGAGGTTAATACTAAAATAAATCATAGTATTGAAGATAACGATGACTGTAAGAATAAGAATTCTGATTATAATGGTCATTCTGATGATAAAGGAGATAATAATGATATTAATGTTGATAACGATGATGATAATGTTTGCGATGATAATAGTACTGTAATAATGATATTTATTATGATAAAGATGCTATTTATAAGTATGGTAAAGATAAGGATATTGATAATAATAATTATGTTTCTGGCTGCGACTATAACAATAATAATGATAACAAATGAGAAATGATAATAATGAAGTAGATGGTGGTAATGGGGATTAAAATAGTCATAATATTGATAGCAATAATCATAATGATGATTAAAATGATAATAATTATGAGTTTTACTATGATAAATATGATTATGATGATAATAATGATGATGATGATAATGGTAATTAAGATGGCGATTCTAATAGGTATAATAACATCGATGATGATCCAATGATAATGCTTATTATAAAGAAAACTAGAATGATAATAATGTTAATAATGGCTATCTTGGCTTTGACGATGAT
The DNA here is from genome assembly GCA_030522625.1 of Copidosoma aretas. Taxonomy (NCBI): domain Eukaryota; kingdom Metazoa; phylum Arthropoda; class Insecta; order Hymenoptera; family Encyrtidae; genus Copidosoma; species Copidosoma aretas. The sequence continues at coordinate 3,403 of JAPYYV010000127.1, read as the reverse complement.
CACAATGTTTATATTAATTACAATGATAATGATTATAATTTTATCCACGATAATTATCATGATGATAAGAACCATGCTGATCAGGAAAATAATGATATTGATGTTAATTATTGTAATGTTAATGATAATAAAGATGATGATAATTACGATCATAAGGGTGAATATGATTTTTATATCGATAGCAATGAAAATCATTATCATGATGATAACATAGTTAATTATGACGAAACTAATTGTTCTGGCTCTCACAATTATTGTTATTATTATAGAAATGATGATGATGACAATGATATTGCTGATTTGGTCCATGATTGTAATGATGAAAATGATAATAATGATTATAATGATAGTGATGATACAAATGATCATATACACTGAATGCTTGTAAATTAAATAAGCAAGTGTACAATTAAACACATGTTTGCAGGTCTGTAAAAAATTCTGTCTATGTTGTAGAAGAAAAGGATTAAGATTTTCTATTCAAAGGAGAAGAATATTAGTGAAAAACCTTGAAATTTTCTGTGTTTGTATTGCTAGCTTCAAATTCAAGATTGAATGCAGTTACTTGAAGTTCATTTGACACAAAAAATTAGAGTACGTAATATTTTAAAAGAGGAATATGGGTCTACGCACCTGTTCAGAAGTTGTACCTGTATGATCATGTGAAAATGATAAAATACACAAAATGCTCTAATTGAATGAGCAAGTGTATCATTTGAGCACATGATTACAGGCGCATAACAATTTCGACTATGTTATTAAGAAGAGTTAAGACTTACCATACAAAGAAAAATATTTTTGGAAAAACTTGAAATTTTTTTTTGTGTTGCTGGCTTCAAATTTAAAATTAAATGCAATAATTTAATGCAGAAAAACAGAGTGCTCGACATTTTAATTGCGGAGTAAGACTTAAAGCACCTGTATAGAAGTTAAGTAAGCCTGTATGAGCATGTGCTAATAATAAAATGCGCAGAAGGCTTAATTGAGTGAGCAAGTGTATCGATTGACCACATGTTAGCAGGTGTACGAGAATTCTGGACGTATTATCGAAATAACAGTGTCAAGGATATTAATTCAAAGAAGAAGTTTACTTTTTCGGAAATTGGATATTTTACACATTTTTGGATATTGTTTTTCACCGAACAGCGGAAAATTTTTGTTTTATTGTTAATTGTACAATACAAGAATACCCAAGTTTAGAAAGTTAAAATACCATCCAAGTAATTTGGACTGAAATCACACCTGTATGATCATGTAAAAATGAAATGCCCAGAATGCTTAAATTGAATGAGCAAGTGTATCATTTAAAAACATGATTACAGGTGTATAAACATGCTTACTGCATTCTTGGGAGAAAAGTGTCATGATCATCTGTTCAACAAAGAAGTGTTATTCGGAAGAAGCTTAAAATTTTCTACTTTTCAAAGATTGTCTTTAATTTAAGACGAAATATTGTAACTCATAAAAGATTACAGTTTATGGAGCAAGTAGATAACATTTATTAACATTCATAAATTTGGAGTATCTTGTCGTTTTGAAACTTGAATAGTGTTTCCAGTGCTACTGACATCTACCAATATCATGAAGAACTGGTAATACTGAATTTTTTTTTCTGTCTTCAAGGTTAGGTATTTCATTTTTTTAGGTTGGTAGCCCTGCGCTTAGTTGAACAGTTTTCTCCCACGTCCTCTTCATGATGATCAAGAAGACGACGTGGATAACGATACTGATAATAATTTTGATCGTATAAGTGATATGAATAATAAAGTTAATGATGATGATGATTAAGATACTGATTATAAGTATGACGATTATAAAAATAATGATAAGCATAATGGTGATTGTGATAATCATAATTGTGTTGATGATTTTGATGACAATATGACAATAAAAATGATGATGATCATGATGATTACATCAATGATGATAATAATAAGTATAATGATTGTCATGAATATGATAACAATAAAAATATTTACAATGATGACAATAGTTATTCTGATGCTGATAGTAATTATAATGATGAATATGGTGATATTAATGATAATGATCGTAAAGATAATAGTAATAATGATGATTAGTAATATTATAATGACTATATTGATAAGCGTTATGATGATAAATATCATAATGATTCTGATGATCTTTAGATTGGTTAGAATGGTGATAATAAGAATCAGGAATATGATGATATAAACGATAATTATGATGATGATGTTTGTAGTAATGTTGCTGATTAGTAAGTTAGAAAAAGTGATAAAGATGATAATGATAACGATAATATTGATAATAATAATGAGCATGGCAATAAAGACGATAATAGTAATGATAATGCTAGCCTCTAGAATCAAGATAGTGGCTAATATGATGATAATCTTAATAGCGATAATAATGATAATGTTTATGATGACGATAAAAATAATAAGAACAATAATGCTAAATATCTTTATAAGATGCTAATCATGTCGATAGTAGAGATAACAATTATTATGAGAAGGATGAAAACGGGACAGTTGCGGGACTGTCGGCCGAAGCTATGCTTCATTGTCACAATATAAAAAATATTGAATTAAAAAAAAAGGAAAATCATATTACATTGATAACCTAAGTATGTGGCGAAAATAATTTTTTTGTAAATCACAAATTTATATTACGAATAATATAATTATTTATCAGTAAATATTATAATGGGATTAGAAAAAATACTGTAATTTTTTTTTTATTTTTTACCTTTTTCTGACCAAGAGATACCCGAAACTAGAAAAATTAGGGTTATGTTGCAACATCAACTAAAACCTTACTACTTGTTCGCTTTAATTTTTATTTACCCTGTAGGAAACCTGCAAAAAATATTATTCTTGGTCTATCTAGCTTTCTGTCCAAGATCTTGCGTATTTTCGAATATTTCGAGGATATACGTGCTCAAAACCGTAAATAATTATTTCTGCATATTTGTCATAATTTTCTGGACATGCCAAAGTTTTTTTTTAAATCTTTTCATCTTCATTCTATATAGATACATCCAAAACACTTAAAATTAAGGTTATGTTTTTACATTAACCAACAGCTCTCTATTTGTGCTCTGCGATTATTTTTTCTTCCCTTAGAAAGCCTGTAAAAATTTTTTTTTTTTGTTACATCTTAACACGTGTAACACATATACACATGTACTCGCGCAGATACAAACAGTCGACAGCTCTTTCTGTCTTTCTCGCTTGCCTCGCCTCATCTAACGTCGTTCTCCTCGGCCCTCTCTCGCCTTTTTCCAGCAGCGCTATAGAATACGTGCGCAGTGGGGGATCTTACGGTTTTTCGTAACGTCGGATTTTCGTAACGTCGGATTTTCTTAGTTAGGTCCTACTGCCATTGTTCGGCGCACAGTGGGCATTTTTGTTTTTTTTTT
>JAPYYV010000126.1:0-94193 GCA_030522625.1 Copidosoma aretas | reverse complement strand
CGGGGAGGTGGAAAAAAAAAAAAAAAGTTCGTCGGCGAGAGGGGGAGGCTTCGCGGGTCAAGGAACCCTCGCGATCCTCCGCTATACATGGGTCCTCCGCTGGTTTTTTGCGGCAGCGTGTTCCTGTTTTGTTGTTGCACGGCTCTCGAGCGCAGCTTCTTTCTGGATGCATGCGCGACTCGGGCACAATCCTTGTACACAGGACAAGTTGGCCTTTTACCCGCGCTCGCGATTCAAGGGAGACCTTTTGTGGTGTATTTGGCGAAAGGGTTGCTACGATGTAATTGTATTTTACCGTGCGGTTGGAAGATATTTTTTTTTCTCACTCTGCACGCGGGGGAGGGAGGAGGGAGAGTCGGCAGGCCGTGGGCTGCTGGTTTTCGGCATTTGATCCGATTTTGGGGAGCAAACCACGGCGCGCAGCGGTGGACAGAATAATACTGTTGGCGGGTAATTTCATGGGGTCTTATGGTCGTTGAAAATTTGATATTGCAGAAGTACTTACAGGTATAAGTATAAAAAAAAAAAAAAAAAAAAAAAAAAAAAAAAAAAAAAAAAAAAAAAAAAAAAAAAAAAAAAAAAAAAAAAAAAAAAAAAAAAAAAAAAAAAAAGTTTCGAAATAATCGATACGTGCGGTTGCTTGAATCGTTGGTACATTGCGCGCGTGCGGCTAGAAGTGCACACTATATGTAAAAGTTCGATTATGTATATTGTAATTTATCGCCACTGTACGGAATAGGTATTTTCTGATGCGGCGCGCGGGGTTTCATGCGAATTCCGCGGTTGCGTCACGAAGATCGGAATCTCGATTGCTCCGATGCACAGCTGGTTTATTTAAGTTTTGTTAATATTCTACATTCTGGCATATTTTTTACTTTCATTTATAAAGTTTGGAGCTACAAGATGGACGTATACTTGTAACACTGATATAGCAACGATCGTGCTGCAGTGCTTTTGCAAATGTTCGACCATTGACGCGCAAACATCGGTACTTGAGACACCTTCTACAACACGAAATAAATCCACGACTTTTATAGTGTACCACTGTACAATTGAGCATAGTACACGAGTACTCTTGTCTCCCCTCCATTCAAGCCTACACTTTTTCTTATTAAAACACCTCAATCGAGTCAATGTTTGACTAACTGTGGCACAAACATTTCCCAACCATACGATTTCCTGCTCTCTGCACGTTATACACTAACACATGTACGATCCTCGCGCGTAAAAAACGCCTGTAACTCGGTGTAAGTAAGTTTACGAGGACTGTGAGCGAGGGAAGACGCACACACTTCACGTGCAGTGTGTAATCTTCACTTCACCTGCTCGTCCCAGGTGTATTTATACACGCGTACCAAAAATTTCTAATCTTATCTAGTCAGATTATAAAAAAAAATCTGAAAAAAAAAAACTTGAGAAATCAACGCTCTTGTGTACACTGATATGATAAAAAGAGGCCAAATATTAGAAAAACCACGATTTTGCGCGAGAGGCAATATTGATACTCTCATCACTGGAGCAAAGACTCTGATTGAATAAACGATCATTTGGCAAATACGAAACGATCTTTGTCATTTATTCCGTCAGACTGACAACAACAACTTTTGTGAGACCCGCGTTTTCAGCCGTTTTCGCAACTTTTTGCGCAAAAAAAGATCATCTGATGCATTACATCCTTTACGGTGAAACATATCAATGAAAGATTCATGACAAGAATCTGAAGATATCAATGAACAGCCGTATGGCTTACAAAACATCCTTCGACGACGCACGAACAAAGATTTTTCCCATCAATGCACGGCAGATACATATCATCCAAAAAATACCGGCAAACGTCCTTTCTCCGCTAAACCTACCGTGCAGTATGTATTTATTCCTGCAGTGAAATATAAATGTATGCGATGCCAACAGCTTGCAGCGACTTGGGGATACATGTACACGTCACGCGGAGCGTGCATCCATCCTCGCGCGTAACGAGCGCGCAAATTACCATGCAGTAGTGTTTCATGCGGCATTCGCCTATGCATAATATTACATTGTGCGCCGTACACACAACGACCGGCTTGTGCGCAAACTTTCGCAAAATGATAAAAATACTCGAAGCGCGAAAGGGCACGTATTCCATGGATCGCGTAACACGCGTAACGCGTCGTTCAACGAATAACGCAACGACGTGGTGTACATACATACAACTCGGTTTCGCGCGCGCGTACAGGTGAAGAATCAAACTGAAAATGATTGTTGGGAAAAAAATTCAAAAGTCGCGCGAATGATATTTGTCGATCTCACCTGCGACGACGTGCAGCAGCGCTGCCCGCCGCATCCTCCCGTGGCGTGGCGCGGCGATCCTTGGCTCGATGCAGCGCTCCGAGACGCTCGCAGCACTTATACTCGGCACGAACTGCACTGCTGCTGCTGCTGCTGCTCCACCGTCTCCAGGTTGCAGCGCACTTTCGAACGATTCGCCCGCACCAGGTTCGATTATTATAATGTACGATCGATATTAACTGTGTATACACTGTGTACGATTGATCTCGGTGGCCCGCGCGACTATTGTCTCGGCTCTGATGTTCCTCCTTTGAATTTACAATCGGGCTGTACAGCTCTCACTGCAGCAGCAGCAGCAGCGGAGCGAGACGACGACGACAGCACATCATCGCGCTACAGCTCCTGTTATATCATGCACAAATAAGTACTCTCACTGCAGCGGCTGATGGATCGTTATTGAAGTTGCAGTACCAACGACGACTCCGAAACCTGATGACGATGGCGATGATGCCGATCGACCTGTCGTCGTCCATATACAACAACCTGTGCACGTAGGTATATTATGGTACGTGTATCACAAGGGGCCGTCTCATCGGAGAGGCGCGCGTGTGATGAGGCACACAGGCATATAAGTATACCTGGCAGGAAGAAGAAGAAAAGAGCGAAAGAGAGAGGGGCCCAGGGAATTCCGAACCACTCACATATATATATATATATTATACAAGGAGATCGCTACGAAACGTCGTCCACCACAGGTGTGATGGTGTGTCTGTATACCTACTGCCGATTTTCGAAAAATCGATCCCTCTGCATCCCCGTCACTTATTACTTCGCTGCGTATTATCTTGAAACACGCGCGTTTATAATTTTTCACCGACACACGAACGCGTATTGCAACACACACGCACACACTGCACTCGCCTCGCGCGCTCGCCGGACTCTCCTCCTCCGATCCCGAAAATCGTCAACACTCGCGTTGCGTCCAGCGCGTTCGCGGGCAAATACGCCGGCCCCGGATCGTCCGGAGGATCGGCGCGTGCGTTGTGCGTGGGTGACCGCGAGACAATGAGCACACGCCCGCCTCCTCGCGGCGCAACACACCGCCACCGCCGAGCGACGACGATCGCGCGGTTGGGGGGTTGGCACGTTACCGCGCGCCGTGCACAACGACGGCCGCAAGCTCTCAGGTCGACGGCGAGGCTCGAACTGGGGGCCGCGCCGACGATCGCGGAACTGCTCGGAGCGGAGGAGGAGGCCGGCGGACGAGGGCTTGGTGGTGGTGGTGGTGGTGCGCGCGCCCGTGTTCTCGCGGACGACTCCGGCGAGCACGTATTTCGCACACGCGCGCGGAGAGCTCGTGCCGCACAGTTTCGCGCGTTGCGGTGCGGAGGTTCGTTCTCCTTGCAACTCCTCGGGCCAGGAGAACGTTTGCGCGGCGTACGTGGCTCTTTTCGCGGAAAATTCGGTTTTTCGAGGAGCCCGCGAAAGAGGGTTGTTTTTTTTTGTTTTTTTTTTTTCACGGTGTACGCTTTTCTTTTTTTTCTTTTCCTTCGGTCGATGGATGCGTCTTGAAAATTATGTACCCTTAGCCATTTGTATACACGGAGACAATGCGTTGAATTTTTAATTTATTTCCACGATGCACATTGTATCAAAAATGCGGGGCGCTTACTCTTGAACTTTGTAGAGAGGTAAAAAAATGTTTATCAATCATGATAAGTGCACTGCGTTAATATAATTGTGGGCACAAATTTTGACTCTCTCGTGCAAATAGAATGCGACAAGTACAGAGGGGACTAACTTTTCAACGGTTGAATTTATCCGTTTACTATTACGGAACGATCGGGTACGTCATCAAATTTTTTTACGAGCCTACGGGTTTAGATGTTAAAGAAAGCATATGTCATAAATTTGTTTTCTCGTCGGGGTCTTTGTAATATCGAGGTTTTACCATTTTGTCATTACGGTAACCGATTTTTCAAGCTAAATCTGTCAAATCCCATTTCACCCATCAAGATTTCTCATTTTTCGTTAAATGACCCATATGGTATACTTGTACTATAGTCTCTCGGCTCTTCGGATTTCTCGCTCTCTCTCTCTCTCTCTCTCTCTCTGCTGCCTGACGCCCCCACTTTTCTCTCTCTTTCCTTTTCCTTCGTTCGAGGCTCTCTTTCGAGTTTTTATATTACCTCTTCGTGCCTTATAGATATAAGTATACATAAGTATTATGTACGTTGGCTTTACCGGCTAATACCTCCGTAAGACTCTCTACATCTCGCTGCCGCCTCGTTTTGTTGTGCACAGCGCCGAGGTAATGTACTTATTATTCCCTTTTTCCTTCGACTTTTCTCTTTTTGCGTGCGATCATCCATTGGTGCAGTAGTCTACTTGTACGGGGTAGTCGATGTAGCGCGCGTTGCAGATTTTCCTGCGCGTTTTCTCGCTCCTTACTTTGTAATACCTGGCTGCGAACCTATGTATAAGTGACAGAGAGAGAGAGAGAGAGAGAGAGAGAGAAAAACACGTCAAGTATCATGTTACTTTTTTACCTTATGTTTCAAGAAATATCGCAATATATCAATCCCCAACGCAATTTATTTTGTTCAAATTGTAGGAGTATGCATGCAATTTGCATATTGCATGGGTATTATAGTTATTATTATTTCGGGGTAGTGCAAAAGTAACTCTGGAATCGCACATATTGTGATATTACTCCAAGAAACAATGAAAGTACAAAAGCCCCAGCATTTACACCTCATGATTCAGCTGGTATACATATATATGCTTTTAGACCGAAAAGTACTATTCGAGGCTGAGTTTCGAAATGCTTGTTCATCATTCACGTTAACTCGACTCTATGGTTAATATTGAAGTTGCCGGTAAGTGACGGACAAGCACCTTGGCAAGTCAGCCCAGCTACTATATTTACCCTTTCGGAGCGAACTTGCGAATACATCGACCGCTTTTTCTCCCCGCGCGAACGCTCGACCTCTTGGTACGACCGTGAAGCTGAAAGAAATTTAAAATAAAAGAGTGGCGACCGTGGCTTTTGATGGGGGGAAAAAAATGGCAAAACCGCGAGCGCGAGTAAGTACAGAGGGCAACAGTAAGTACTCGTACTTTCCTGCGAAGTACGGGAGATGCATGAAAGTTGCAAAAGGGCCGATCGCGAGAGTCGTGCGTGCGTGCGGAGCGCTGAGAAATGAGGGGAAAACACAGGGGGAGCAGGGAGAGATAAAGGGAAGAAAAACGAGACGAAGGGGGAAAAAGGGAAGATAATGCCACGCTTTTAACCACTCGAAGACCGGATTTTCCCTCGCCTCGGCTGTATATAATGCACTGTACGTGTATGCATGGGTTGTCCGAGCGGACTGTGCTAGGCTTCTCCGGAGAGACGACACGCTACTTATTTGCTTCTTTTTTTTTTTTTTTTTTTTTTTTTCACGCCGTTGTGTTTTTCGTTCTCCGACTGCGCACCCTATGATCGTCAAGGACGTATGCGAAACTTGCTCGTCTCTCTCTCTCCCTCTCTCTCTTTCTGGACGCGATGCGTGGAAAAATATGGCTAGTTTAAACGTCGTAAGTACATACGCGCGCATAAGTACATTGTTTCGACGGGAGATATGGGAGTTTTTGTTTCCAAGAGGGCTGTAATTTTGGACGAGCGACTCGGAGAATGGGAAATTCCATACAGGGGACAAAGGCCGCTGCTTTGATTCAAATTGTTCAACATTACAAAGCTATTAACAAATTAAAAAGGATGCGGGACTTTTGTTTAAATTCACAGAGAATCAAGACGGTTTGTGATGAACAATGTTGATGATTAGTTACGAGGACGATCGGCGCTCGTCGGATTTACTCGTGCCTCATTGCGAAAAAACCCGGGATAGAAAAGATCGCGGAGGTTCTGAGAAAAAAAATTGAAAGAAAGAAAAAGCCATGGTTAAACGGAAACTGCAGCGACTGTGCTGTGCTGTTGATAAGATCGTGATGGCCATTGATTAGACTTGTATATATACCTGTGACGTTTCGCGACGAGCTGCATCCATAAATATATACGTAAATATACCGATTCACCTCGGCGGTGGTGTATGTGCGCCCGGTGCCCCGGTGTGCCGTAATGCCGTTACCTTACGAAATTTACCGTTTTGGCTCCGTGTATACACATTTACTCACATGCATCGGTAAAGTATGTATATGTATATACTTGCGGGCAATGGGCTAATTCTCCCGCTACTGTCCATAGGAAGCGTGGCTCTCTTTTCGTTATCCTCTTCTGCTCCGATACGGCTGAGTGAATTTCAATGTTGTACCTCTTTCTCCCGGGACTCTTGACAGAAGGTCGTAGGGTATGCTGCGCTGATAAAAATGCAATTAGGTAGTTTCGCACGCTAAGGATACATTATTATATATATTTGAGATCGGTATCGTGCAGGAAAAATTAATTTTTTCTTCATTCAGATCCAAGAGAAATGATATGATGATGGATTTGAAGGGGCAGGATTGGTTGGCTTCCGGCAGCTTATGATTGAAGTGTTGGTTGGAGGATTTCACGAGTAATGATGAAATCAATAGGAAATTGAGACATAATCAATTTGATTGCTGTGATGCCGCATTGTTCGAGTATACATATACTCACAAATAAACAATCCAAACTGAACTCTCTGGACAATGGATTTATTCGAAAACAGCCTTGACTGCGGATTCCATGATGGTTGCCAATGTTGCCATACCTGCAGTACATAAAAAGTATGAATAAATATAAATTTAGACCACAAAAAATTTCTTCATAAACTTTCTTACCGAAAAAACTACAAGCCTACTATTAAAAATAATAAAAAAACCTTCGCCGTGACAATGTCTCATGAACATTGCCGTGACCAGGATTCGAACCTGGTTACGTCGGCCAAAATGTAAGGTCTTGACCACTAGACGATCACGGCTATCGTACCTAAAGCTTGCTCGAAGCGATTTTAGAGCGACATTGCACTCTCGTCTTATGTAACTGTCCTTGTAGATGATCTATTGCCATCCTGGCAGTGTTGATAAGTGAAAATTTGGCGGAGCATCAAGAAAGTATCGCAATACTCGCAATGGCACCGTTAATACGTTAACTGAGTCGAATAAAATGGGACAATGCGAATGTATTTTTAAGCCCCTCGAAACAGCTGATGGAGCGACATCTCGCGTGAGAAAGGATGTATTTTTCATTATTGACAACTTTATCCTTTGAGGGCTTTGTCAGCTTTGTGTAAAATTTAGCAATAAAATAATCCAAAATTGTTTTAGCATGTTGTGAAAAAAGACACTTTAATCGATAAAATCAACACTTGTAATTATTCTTTGGCTTACCCAAACGATTCAAGTTTATGAATGATTCACAACTAGGTATGCACGTACAAACTTTTCAAATGATACTTTTTACTTTTATAGTAATATCAATTAATGTTTCAACAACAACTTATATTCGTGACACTGATCCAACTTTTTCTAAAAGAAGATTTTTGTTAAATATTTATTAATGCAAGGGGCCGAGGGGCGGCGCCGCGGCGGCGAGCACCGATGATTCAGTCGATAAGAGGGCTCTCTCTGTCCCCTCCGTTTGGGCTTGCAGGCCTTACAGCAAGAAAAAAATTTTATTCAAATGTGTAAATTATAAATAATTTTAAAAAAATAGTATAGATTGAAAATTAAAATGTTGGTAAGAAGTAGTCAAATTCCGCTGGCTGCAGCTCTAAAAAATAGGTAATTATCCGATTTTTATTATTTTTAGTGTTATTTTTCGTTGCAACTAACCTTAATCCAACTTAAAAATGTATGTTTTAAAAAACAAAACTTCCAATGTTAATAGTGATGGTCTTAATTAAGTCAAAGAAAGGCCATGTTTTCAGATTATTCATGTCAATAGACCAACACATTTTTTTTTGTAATATGCAGTGTAGCATTAGGTATGTTTATTTTATGATTGCACCATTGTTATTTTTAGTGGGACTCAAAGCAAGTATCACCATCTTTTGCAAAAATATGGATTTGCCACTTCAGGCAAAACACCAGAGTCAACTCAGGCAGCCAAGCCATCAGTCACTTCGTTTCCACCATTATCAGAACCAGTACCTGGCCTACCTACTCCAATATATTCAAGTGCCAAAGAGGATAAAAAAGCCACAGAAATCACAACATTACCTAGTGGTCTGAGAGTTGCATCTGAAAATCGTTTTGGACAGTTTTGCACTATAGGGGGTAATGAAAAATAATCAAGTACGTAAAGCACATTTTCATTAACAAGACTAACTGAAACATTAATTTTTAGTTCTGATTGAATCTGGCTCTCGTTATGAAGTCGCATATCCAAGTGGAATATCTCACTTTCTTGAAAAGTTAGCTTTTAATGTACGTTCAATTTCATAATTACTTTTTTAATCCGTTAAAAGTATTTAATTATCTATAAACTTATTTTTAGTCTTCCAAATCATATAAAGATAAAGATGATATAATGCATGAACTGGAAAAACATGGCGGTATCTGTGACTGTCAAGCTTCCAGAGATACCTTTGTTTATGCTGCATCAGCAGAACGAAATGGATTAGACAAAGTTACTGAAGTTTTGGGAGACATCATTTTAAGGCCTAGAATAACGGAGGATGAAGTAAACGTTGCAAGACAAGTTATTCAATTTGAGCTTCAAACCCTTTCATCGAGACCAGAGCAAGAGATTATACTTACAGATATGATACATGCGGTTAGTGTGTTGATATATATAGTAACAAAGAATTCTAAATACATGATTGTTGTAATCTTGTATTACTTGTTACAGGCAGCATTCAGAGATAATACTTTAGGCTTGCCAAAAATATGTCCCGAAGGGAATGTCGACAAAATAGATGGTAAAATGTTATTTACTTATCTAAAACACCATTACACACCTAAAAGAATGGTTGTGGCTGGTGTTGGCGTGAATCACAAGGAATTGGTTGAATCGGTTGAACGGTAATTATTATTTATATTTTCATCATAAATGCAGCCTTGCAATTCGTTAAAATTATTTTATAGGTACTTTGTGGATAAAAAACCTTTGTGGGAGGAAGATGCTGGTCTTCTTATATCTGATAGAACAAAGAACTTTGTTGATGAATCAATTGCACAGTACACTGGTGGTTACATTGTGGTAAATATTTTCTGTTTCTTGTATCCATATGATTATTTTGAAATTACTATTTAGTAATATTATTTCACAGGAAGAATGTAACGTTCCAGTTTATGCAGGACCAAGTGGTTTACCTGAATTATCCCACACAGTCATAGGTCTTGAAGGATGTTCTCATCAAGATCCCGACTTTGTTCCTATATGTGTTCTTAATATGATGATGGGTGGAGGTGGTAGTTTCAGTGCTGGTGGTCCTGGTAAAGGAATGTACACACGACTGTACACAAATGTTTTAAACAGGTTTTGTATTTATTACTCAACTGAACAATCAACAAATTAAAATATGAATAATTATAATGAACAAAATTGTTTCAGATACCCCTGGCTTTATAGCGCTACTGCTTATAATCACTCATATTCCGATACCGGTCTCTTTTGCATTCATGCTTCGTCTACTCCATCTCACGTCAAAGAAATGGCTGAAGTTATTGTCCATGAACTGGTCGCAATGGCTGGAGTCTTATCTGAAAATGAATTAGCAGTGAGTGCTGAAACTGAAAAATGCATGGGAATGAAACCAAAATCATTGTTTTGTTCGTTTTTTCATTCACTTTGTACTTTTAGAGAGCTAAAAAGCAATTGCAGTCAATGTTGCTGATGAATTTAGAACAAAGACCGGTCGTATTTGAAGATATAGGCAGACAAGTGTTAGCAACTGGCGTCAGGAAACGCCCGGAATTTTTTATTCAAGCAATCGGTTAGTAAATTTTGTTTCAGTGCCAGTAAAAATTGAAAAAAAACCGTCCACGAAAAACTTAATTTTATCTAATTTCAGAAAATACGACAAAGGACGACATCATCAGAGTAGCACGCCGCCTACTCAAGTCACCGCCAAGTGTTGCCGCTCGTGGCGAAGTTAGACATGTTCCGTCCATTACAGACATTCAAGCTGGTCTTTTGGACGCACAAGGTCTCGTACCCGGCTCACGGAGCAGGCTGTCGCTTTTTCGTTAATAAATCGAGAAGAAGCGCGTCTACGTTATTAAAATATTTTTCTCAAAGTATTTCGTTGTTGACTAAGTCGTAAAAGTATTCGCGACCTACAAGTTATTTAAAAAAAATAAAAGAATAATATAACGTCTTTGATTTTTTGGTTGCTGTTGTCTCTTGTCAAAAAAGAGAATGCGTATGAATCATGAATTTGTTAAGCGAGACTTTTTTTATTGACAGATTGTGTGTATAATATTTTGTAGGTTACAAAGAAATTTACGCTTAATTTGATAAAGTGTTATCTACTTTGGAACTTTCCTCGTCCTCAGAATTTCCATATGAATTTGTATGTTTTAACCGAAGTAATTGCAGCATCTCTTGAAGTGTACTCTGTAAATAGTTTAAAGACATTGATTGAATGAATTAAAGAGAACATTGACTATTTTAATGAAATAAAGCCACTTCACTTGAAACTGTGTAAAAGTATTGTCAATTTTTGTGCTTATATGAATATTTAGATCACTTTCACTTGTAGCAATCGTTCCAGCTGATTGTTCTTCTTCGTATGACTCAACTTTATCCTCCAAGTACCAATCTAATGATGGCACTTCCAAGGTACCAACAAAATTTGAAATTCCTACGAAACACAAAGTATAAGAATGATTTTTTTTTTTTTTATAAGATTATCATTTGTACTTTCGGCTTCTAAGGTCCAAAAATTGAACACGGCATCATAAAGAGTGTTCAAACGCTTCAAAGCACTATCGAAAGATTCCTCGCAAATTTCATTTTTGTCGGGAAACGATAAATTTTCTTTTTTGTTCTTCAAAGTGGTGTAATAATCCTGAAAAATCGAACATCTTATACAAATTATAATAATTAATTTATTTACCATTAAAAAATGTACCATTCCTTTGCTATTGATGACATTCAAAGCGTCTTGAACGAACTTAACTACAGATGACGCAAAGTTATTCTTGTCATAGTCTATCGTGTTGTTCGCAACTTTGAGTACTTCATTTTTTTGCGTCTTATGCGTCTTTTGCTTTGCTGTATTATTTATTACCGCGTTCATTGTATCGCTCAATTTTCTCGGTACTGCATAAACATTAATAGCACTCTTTAGTGTATTACTTATTATTTTTTTCTAGAATACTTACTATTGACCATTGGAAAAGGACCCTTGGCAAAATGAAAAGCTCGTCTCACTTTATCTGTCAGTTGATCTAATAGTGTAGTTATTTCCCCGGGTGATGAGTGACCATTGCATTTTTCTGTAAAACGCGCTATTTCTTCTTGAATTTTGTCGACCGTGTCTGTCAGCTCCTTTATTTTCATTTCGACGAGATGTTCGCACTTTACCATGGCCTTACACATATCTTCCAACAATTTTAGTTTTTGTTCGGTTACGCTTAAACTAAAAAAAAAAAATAGTAATGTTTATCCGACTCGAAACGAGAAATATATATATCAGAGTCAGCAAACCTTTCAAAGTGAGATTTCTCGATGCCATTCATCTGAGAGTTGGCGAGATCTTGGACCTTTTTAATTTTTTGCCGATTTTCCGATTCGTCTTTTTGGATCCTTTTTAACAGCGCGCCGGTTTCCGTATTAATTTTTTTCAGTTCCTCTTTGCCGAAATTACCTCCGTCCTCGAACAATCTGCATTGCAACACAATGAATTATTTGTCAATTAAGTCATTAAGATGTTATAAATAATACGATACTAACGTGATGGCATCGACGAATGTTTCGTTGCTTTTTTTCATCATGCTTATTTTTTTTACCATCCTTTCCACCACTCCGTTGACCCTGAGCTCGATTTTGTTCTTGTACTTTTCTTTCAAACCCTTCAACTGTGATCGAGGAAACAATATAAAAAATACACGATAAATCTATGAATTTCCAAGGATTTACAATTACCATGTTGCGCAAGCATTTCGTCTGGGAGCTGTGTTTGATCGTCGAACCGTAATCTTGGAGCATTTGCAAGGCTCGAATCCTGTAACCTTCTGTAATGTCCGTAAAGTTTAAAAAATCGCTCGCGCACTTTGACGATTCGTCGATCAAACCGACAATCATCTGCAAAGTACGAGATTTTTTAAGACAACTTTTTTTATGTTTTCGTAATAATAATATTCCTCGCACTTTTTTGTGCTTCTCCAATTGCTGCTGATGCTGCTGCAAGTCGTTCGAACGCGCGTCGTAGGCGTTTTCCCGAATATCCTGGCGCATCTTTTCCACAGCTTCGAGATTGTCTTTCAGGTTCTGGGAAGCTTCGTCCATCAATTCTTCCTGCCATTTGTCTACCACTTCGACAAAGTCGTTTTCGTAGAACGACTGGCACGAAGAGATATTCTTCAAGAGTCTAAAAACGAGAATTTTATTTAATTTAATATTTTCATCCCCACACCCGTCTAGAAGAAGCGACGAAAAGAAGTTCGCGCTGCAGCGCACTCGGATTTCCACCGATCGAGGCATTGGACTTGCTGGCCAACGAGTCGCAGCTCGTGCAAAATAAGCTCCTCAAAGTTCGATTCGCTGCACAAACTGTCGCTCTCCTGCACCGAGTCGCCGGACGATCCGTGACTGTCCTTTTCAGGAACAAAAACCCTCGCTGGCTCACTGTTGTTGTCGTTGACTTGGAGGAATTTGTCGATTCTACTTTGCAAGGCGCTAAGCTCTTTTTTCACGAGCTCCTTGCACTTTTTAATGATCTTGACGTCTTCGTTATTGTCAGTTTGGTACCTGTATAATATAATGATGGCGAAGAAAAAAAAGGCTCGATCGATCGATCGAATATAAACATAAGCACTGCGGGACCGAAAATAAAAGATCCGCCCGTACTTACTTTTTAGCTTTTTTGTCCAAGATCGCGAAAACCTGCCCCAATCGCTTTTCCAACTTTTGCGCGTTCTCCTCGCGCCTGAGAATCTCAACTTCGGCACCGATTTTTTCCTGCAGATCCTGGTGTCCCGACGCACTCGTAGCCGCTCTGCTCTGCAGCTGTTGGTCCACTTTCTCCCGCAAGTCCGTGAAACTAACGGATTGCCTGTCCCAGGGAGATCCAAAATCCCGGAACGGCTTCAAGACCTTGGCGGCCTTGTCGCGGATCATCATTACATCCTGATTCCAGATACCCTTCGACTCCGAGACGAAGCTGTCGATCTCCTCCCTCGCTCGGCTGCAATTCTCCTCGGCGGCTCTGCACTCGTCGTCTCGATCGAAATCTGTTTCTACGATGGTTTTCAAGTGACGCAGCTTCTCCTGTAATCTGCCAATGTGTCTGGACATGTGGAAATTGTAAGAGTCTATGAACGCCTTGATCGTCGAGTCTGCAATAAGTTTTTACTTTCATGTAGCGTGTGAATTCTCTCGGTAAATTTTCTTAGAAACAAATGATCGCATGGCACGCCGTTACCCAAGGACGATACGACGGCATCGAGTTGCTCGGATTGCTGGACGAGCCTCGACTCGGAGTAGGGAACCGACAGGCTCCACTGGCCGATCGCCTCCGAGATGACGCTTTTCCTGCTCCTCAAGCGACACAGGGCGGCCTTGCCCTCCATGCTTTTGAAGTACTCCGACCCAGCGTTTTTCAATTTCTCGTACTCGACGTTGAAATCGTTCAGGGCGCTCTTGCGGCAAACCGCCCTCTTGTCCTTTTTCATTTCTTTCAGCCAGACGCAGTAATTCTTCTTGAACGTATCGGCGGACAGGTGCAGTTTTAATTTTAGATCTTCGTACTTTTGGTAGTTGCTCAGGATCGTCTCATTGTACTCCTGATTAGGAAAACAAAACTGTAGTTATATCATCGCAGGGGATCAACGCGGTTGCGAACGCTCGGATAAATCAAGTACAATGATTTTTTTCTCCATGAAATTTTTCAGTTCACAGGGCTGCAAGTAGAATAGTTCTCGAAGAATACCATTGTGCTTTTTGAACACTTGAACCGCGTCGTTTTGAGATCTGGATTCTACAGTTTTGATAAGCTCAAAAGTTTCATCGACGGCTGATCTTTCGTTCGCCATCAGGCCATTGACTTCACTCTTCAAGTTTTTGTAAGCTTCACCTTTCAAACACGGCAGCTAAGAAAAAGTTGCGTGAATTATGCGGTTGAATATTTTAATACCTCTCAACTTACTCTGCAAAAACTTTTTTTCTTATTTTCAACTTCGGTGTGAATCTTGGCGATCTCATTATGTAGTTTTTTTCGTAAATCATCGACTTCCATCTCGTACGTTCTACGTAAGCCATCCAAGTCGTTTTGGAAGCATTTGACTGCAGTTTCATGTTCAGATTTTCTTATAAATAGTAATTTCTCAACTACAACTGAAGGTTTCGAAATGCCTTCTGCAAATCAATCAATAGCATTTAACCTTTTTATAAACATTTAGAAAACTAAATATTACCAAATTTATTGGGAACTTGTTGGACGCTCCAGACTTCGTCTACGCGTTCCCGTTCGGCTTTATCGCGTTGCCGACATTTTGAGTCGAAAATCGGTTTGTCCTCATTTTTTAACCTTAGGAATAACGAACCAGTACCAAAATTTTGTTCACCTGTGGGCTGAAATTTTCAATTAATCCAAAAGGTGAAGTGTAGACGACCTACTAATGTCTGATAAAAGTACACAAACTGATCCCCTATGGTATTCTGCTCTAGACATTTAAGTGTGAATTTACAACTGAAGAAATCGCTGTAAGTATAGTGTAAATCAGAAGTATACCATCAGTCTAATCAACATTATACCTAACCCATGTGCAGACGCAAACAAAAAGTTGTGGAAATTCTGCCAAGAATTTTTGTTGAGTTTTACCATATGACAATAATATGAGAAAAATAATAAGACCTGAGTTATAGAAATAATGTAAAACATTTAATGATAATGGACTTTACAACTACAACAAATGTTCGATTTTAAATATTTTATTACTTATTTTATTCAAGACCGATGCATCCACTTTACAGATAATAATAAATGGAATTTAAGCTTCGGCAGCGTCGAGTGTCTTGATAAAAGATGCTTTTTTCTGTGCAACGCGGTTCTTACGTTCAGAGAGGGATAGCTTAGCACGGTTCCATCTCTTCTTCTTGGCAGGCTCTGTCTTTTGCTTCTTTTCTGCGTCAGGATTAGCGCGAATCAATTCATGAGCCTTTTTGTACATGGCTTCAATCTAAAAAGATAAAATAAAAATTGGATTGTGGTTTTAAATATTTATCTATTATTTTGTTTTAAAATATCACGAAAACTAAGTTTGCGAATCGGAACAATCCACAAATTTTGTTAGTCAACGTTTTACTTTGGTCCAATTGCGACACTGAAGAGCCATATGAGCTACTACAGTAATTTAATTGGACGGATCTGAAGCATATTGAAACTTACGCTATCAGGAGTAACTCCATTTTTGATAAACCTTGAGAACTGGCGCTTTAATTGCTCGCCATCCTCCTCCTCAAGACTCCTCATGTAGTTGGCAACATGCAGTCCAAAGATGTGCTGGCGATGGACATCAGCATTCAAAGTTTTGGTCTCAGTATCATAACCAGGGAATCTCTTTAGACTGTAAATAGTTTGAATTTTTCCAATAGAAGCGTTTGTTAAGAGTGCGGGGGGATAAAAATTTATACTCTTGAAGTAAATCAGAGACACTTTATAATCTTGTTGCGTCGGTATAAAGGTTCATCTTGTACTTGTAAAACACAAATGCAAGAGAAGGCTTTATGATGACTCAGATGACGCGCATGTGTCAGTTGTTCATCACACTTAAGTTAAGAATAATAAGATAAAAGTAAAGTTTTATTATTACAGTGGAATATTGACCTGTGTGGGATGTTGAGGCCACCATCAACTGCTCCCTTCATGGCAGCAAATACTCGGGAACCAGTAGTTGTGCGCATAAGACCAGTATCCAAATAGCACTTGAAGGCACCTGGTCCCTTGTCCAGCTCCTCAACAGTGTATTCATCACCAGTAACTTCAGTTATTCCTGGATACAATTGGTCAAGACCCAGCTTCTTTAAGAGCTATTACAAAATAGATCACTTGAAAATTTGTTTTTCTTTCCCAATTCAAAATTCAAATTGTTTTAATAACTGCTTGTCAGAAAATAAAAACATTAGGGAACAATTGTTTTTTCTTCAGTTATGTATCATAGCGAGCTGAGTGGATCATCATTTAGCAGTTATCAAACATATAGAAAAATAAATTACACATATTCAACATACCCTTCTGGCAAGAAGCAGACCAGTGCAGTAGGCAGCAGCATAGTTGGTGAGACCAATGTTGATTCCATACCTTTTGAGCTCGTGACTGTAAGCTGCTGCTACAATCTTGTCCCCTTCAATTCTGGAGTAAGCAACCTGGCAGGTAATGTTTTTGTTGGACCTGCGAACGATGAGCCTGTACTTGGGAGTGTTGTATTTGTTTTTGTCCTGAACAATCAGACGCTTACGAGCATAGTAGTCGGTTTTCCCTTCACGGCGCCTCTTGAACTTAACTTGGAACCTCTTAAAGTACTGCTTGTTTTTCACGACTTTGACGAAACCCTGTTGACGGAAAAAAGACCGTATATAAGTATCATTATCAAAAAAACATTGACAGTGAAATATCTTATTAATTATTGCCAATCAGATGTGAAAAAAATTAGGGAACAATTGTTTTTCTTCAGTTATGTATCATAGAGAGCTGAGTGGATCATCATTTGGCAATAATTAGCAAACAAAAGAATTGAAACGGAGCTGGTGAATATTCGCGATAAACAAGATGATTAAAAAAACTGACGCAAATAGTATTCCGTTATACGTAGTGCCAAGCAAATAGAGGTAATTACGTTAAAAACACAACAACTGTTAGAGAAAAAGGGGCGACCAACTTAACCTTAGCGCAAATCACACGTGTAAACAAATTCGATCGAAAAACATTGAACAACAAACAATTGGCACTTGACGGCAAACTATCAAGAAATAAACATAACAAATCCACGATTATTCACCAGCTCCAATAGTCAACAGTTCACGAAAGGATTAATCCTCGTGGAAGGCAAGTCCCGTAGCCGCTGACGAATCCATTGTCATCAGCGCCGGGATCACGATTACTCGCCAAAAAATAAGTAAGCACTAATTAACAAGTATGCCTTGCGAATATTGCGCAAAATATTTTTTTTTCAAGCACTGATCAAGACGTACCATTTTGGCTCCAAAGTTCGAGGACGCCGAAACGGGTATCTGTTCGGCGTCACCTTCTTTAGACGAAAGAGCACATTCAGCACATCAGCTGGAATATCTAATCGCAACATTCGATGCCTCGATATTTGAGAGATGAAATCGAGGTATCGAGCTATGAGTATCGACTAATTAATGGCGATAATCGATACAACTCCTATATATATTTATGAGTACTTCGATATGCGAGATCGAGATTGACCGTCCCGTAACTCGCGGGAAATTTAAAAGTACTAAAAAACATTTTAAAGTTTTTTAATCAATAAATACCACTTTCAAGAAAAACCTGTGGACTGAGGTAACCTCAGCATAGAGATAATATAAATTATATTATTTATTTATATCATTTTATTCATTAATTTATTTGTATTATCTCTATGAACCTCAGTGAGTGAGGTAGTCAAAATAATGTACAATGGATTGACCGTATTATGACAGTCTTTTAGGTTATGGCTGTATCGCTGTATGCTTTTGTAATGATAAAAAAATTTTCATCAATAAACTTATTTTTATTTTGTCCCGTCACACCATAATTTAAAAAGAACTAAAATAAAGTAGAAATTCTGAGGATTTGTCTAGTATTTTTTATAAAATTAGTTTTATTTGTTACGCATGGATTTTCTACGTTAAATTTTCCGCGAGTTGCGGGACGGTCAATCTCGAACTCGATCCCACATATCGAAGCAAGATCATCCCCACCAGTACAGGGCCGTGTGATCTCCAGTTTCCTTTTTACATAGATCAACCTGACTTTTTACGACGATCGAGCTAATCCTAACCCTAATTGTTAGGGCGTTAGTAAATAGCTGGTAAATAGTAAGCTGTGTAGACTGTTGGGAGATTTAGTTAAAATTTATTTTCTTGTTTTTGTTCATAGGCCAAAGTGTAGTTAATATTCTGTAATCATGAGTGCAAAAGTGGTGCATAAAATTGTTACACTCCTCGGCTTCGTTTCGATGTTACACGCAGCCTACTCTGCAGTACAACGTAAGTGACGTGTTCTAAATTAATGTTTCCCTTATTCTTCAACTGTTTGTAAAAAAAATAGTTTACGAGGTTTTTCTTACTGTTTTTACTTTCAGATCGCTCATACGTGAGAATAACAGAACAGGAATTCACAACATTACCTATTGACGTAAGTGTAAAGATGATTATTTTATGATTACTAAAAGTTGTATAAAGTGTACTAATTTCCATGATTGCCCAATCGTTGGTAAAAGACAATTGCATATTAAACGGTGAAAAAAGAAACTAATATTAATCATTTTGCAGATAATTATACAAACAATACTTAGCTTATTTGCTGTTATGTACGGTATGATGCACATAGCTGGAGATTTTAAGGAGATAAGAGCTGTTGTGGACCTTGAAAACAAGTCATGGGAAACACTTCGCAATCTACCATCGTTTCAAATATTTCAGCACAGAGGCAAGGCCTTGTCAGTTGAATATGTAACAGCAGAAAGTGACAGAAGGGACAAACAAGAAAGGCGTTAATATCAATTTCCTTTTTGAATCGAATCTTAAATTATTGTGCACCAGATGAAATCTAGCGAATTGTTATTGAATAAGTGATTAATGGATTATAATTGCTATATGTGAGAAAGTATTGTACTTTTGTCACTTTGTGGACTGGAAAAGTACAATGCCAAACTATGTACTGTTATATGTGGATTTCCAATGTATGTCTGTAAGTTAGTTTACTACGAAACCATAAAATAAATTTTTATCTCGTCATTAATTATTAGTTTTTGTTATTGTAAACTATATATTGTCAATTGAAGGTGTGGAAAAAATTAATCTTTCATGCATAAATTGTGTTTCAGAAATTTTATTTTGTAATAAGAAATTACTCTTCGTGTTGCACCAGTTATCAGCTGTTGTATTCACACGTTTCACATTGATGCAGGTTAAAAATATGTTGTTAAGTCTCAAGATCTTGAACACCTTCTTACACCCTTTGTATAAAAACTTTTGCAAGAATTAAAAACCTATAAAATTACGTGTTTAACAAAATATGAAATCACTTTTTCTGCTTCTTCTTTTCTGCCTCAGCCTCCTTCTCTTTCTCAATTTCAGCAACATATTCCCCAATCGTCTCTGAATCAAGCATCTAACATTGAAAATTTTCGATAATAATTGTAAAAGTATTATACCAAATATTAGTGAAGCAAATCTTACAAAACTTTGTTCATTTAAAACTTACTTGCATATGTTGCCCTCTGCGCATAACAGCAATCTCCAGATTTTTTTGACCAGATTGCACCACTTCAAGTAGTGCTCTAATTGCCAATTTTATAGTGCCTTTGTCTGTAGACACCTCTTCGGGTGTATAATATTTTTCCAGAAACTCTTTTACTGTTTTTGCATTACGACCAGTAGCATTAGCCTAAAAAGTACTTGATGTGTAAAATTGTACTTTTATTGATTAAAAATGTATCATTGTGTGCATTAATACCTTCCATTCATAATAAATACCAGATGGTTCTGTTTGATATAAGTGAGGTACACCATCATAATCAAACCCTGCCAAAAGACAAGAAATACCAAAAGGTCTCCTACCGTTGCTTTGTGTGTATTTCTGTTTTAAACCTGCAAATTAAAATGCAAAGAGTAAGTTCTTTGTAACAGTTGGCGACACTAATGGATTTTGTTAACTTACTTGCAATATACCTAGTAATATATTCTAATGTCACTGGATCTTCAACTGTCAGTTTGTGGCTTTGACATTCAATTTGTGCTCTATTGATCAATACTCTGGCATCAGCAGTGAGACCAGCAAACGCCATGACCACATGATTGTCGAGTAAACAAATTTTTCGCACAGTCCTTTCTTCCTGAAGCTTGGCTACAGACTTTTTTTCAACACCAAGCACCACTACATCTGTTCCACGTACTCCAACCTTGAATGTATCACAATTAATCAGCACTTTGGTATACTATAACCTTTCATTTTTCAACAAATAACTTATAGCACAGTAGTCAAATTCAGTATTTCTCGTAAACTAAATAACAAATGCCAAGTCCAGTTTGGAAAAGTCATTATCATCCAATGCTAAAAGGACTTGCTCTTGTCCAAACGAAACGTGGACTATGAATGGACGGAAAATAATTCATCAATAAAAAAAATTTGTTACATATGCTTTCAAAAATGCTCATCGAAACAAAAATAAAACAAAAAACAATAAAAATCGGGTAAAAATACAAAGCCGCGTTTGTGTATGATTTTCGGAGCACAGTTGCCGAGGTTAGAATGGAAAACGTCGACTCACAGCCGTGGATCCCTTCCTGACCGCCTCCTGGGCGTACTCGACCTGGAGAAGATGTCCGTCCGGCGAGAAGACTGTGATCGCCCGGTCGTAGCGTGCCATTGTTGATGGAGAATTTTATCCGAGAAACAACTGCTCGAACCTAAAATGACTACGCCGTTTTTCCGGTGCGAAAACTGCGAAATAAGGTTTATTCAGTATCAGATAGTTAGTGTACTATGTAGGCAGTTCTGCGTGTGTGTGTTTACGTGTGAGCTAGTGAACGAACTTGATCATTGCCTCCAACTGTACGGCGAGGTGACAGAGCAGATTTCAGAATCGTAAACAGTACAATTTTAGTTATTCGCGATAGGATTTGATCTTCAGATAAACTAAACATTTGTTTCCACAAAGTTGATGATTTTTCCATCCTTTCGATTTATTCAATGAATTGAGTTCAACAAGTTGTCGAGGAGAGGACAACCAGACTTTTTTTCTTGTTAAGTTTTGAGACCTTGGCGCGCCAACTTTAAACACACATAATAATGCATGAGTTTTTACTTTTTTCGACGTAGAAATACAAAAAAATATGATTACAGTGGATACAAAACGTGCAAAATCTTTCAATAGATAGACACCTTAAGAAAAGACAGTTATTGAAATGTTTATTTAACCTAGCAATCAAAGTATATCGATGGGCTCCTGAAATAAAGCTGCAACTCATTATTTCTCCAATGTTTTTATTTTTCTCAAAGCGTCTATCTATTGGCCCCTACCTTGAATAAAACGGAGAAATGAATAATTTTTCTTACAGTTATTACACGAGGATGGGGACATATCGAAAACTTTACAATTAGCTCAGTAGAATTAGCTTATGAGAAGGCCTATTTCGGGTGAAATTTTTAACAGATACCTACACGGATTAATCGATGTATTTATTGATAAAGAGCATACCTGTAAATTTATTGATTCCTATTTTATGTCAAGGTAATTTTTATTATTGACGTTATTATTAGAATAAATCAGACGAAAAATCGTATTTTTTAAGCGGAGCTCTCTAAATAAGTCTATTATTGACATTGTGGGTATATCTGATAGTGAACTTTGTTTGCAGCTGATAGAATAACAATCGATTTGCCACCGATTTATTTAAATATCGTCAAAATAATGGAGAGTTTAAATTATTTTTAACTCCGCAAACGAGAGTGTGCAATAAAACGCACCATTGGAGCAAAAGTAAGGAATGTCTCAGCTCCCATAAGCAGGCATATATTTTCTCTGGTGGTGTGCATACGATTTATTTGACCAACTTGATCGGGAGTAGGCAAAAATTTGTAGTATGAGTTCGATCCCTCTTGGATACATCAAGAGTAATCGAGACGATTCGTGATGGATTCCGAATTCGAATCTTCACTTGCACGAGTGTAAATCTATTTCCTCTCGACTCTCAGCACCGATTATATTCAACTACTAGTCGGGCACGGTATATCACACCAAACTAGATATATCGTATCACCGTTATCATAGTCCCAAGTCCCAACTCACCTTGTACTGCTCTCGGAGGCACGGTGTACGATAATACCTGGATAATACACATCAAAGCCTTCGTGGACCAACTATGTTTTGTCCATGTGACTAACACAGCTCGCATCGCGGGGACATATTGTAGACGGAAAAATCATCCTTACATATGATTTTTGTAGCGCTGATGAACAATTTGAGACCTTTTCCTGAATCTGATCATAATCGTATGTCTATATTATATAGATACATAAAACGGTACAAAAATCATCGTAAAAATGATAATAATTTTCCGCCAGTGGCGAAAAAAGACTGAATTGAAGATGTAATGAAAAGTTTGCAACCAAAAGTTTTCAAATTTCACGATACAGGCGCTTGTTCATGCATAATATTATACCCTTGCACACAATACATTAATTATGTTTTTGGCTTCATTAATCACGCCTCAAGCAGTGCCATTTTTCCAAATATTCCAGCTACACTAACTCTCCATCCTTTGAAAGACTCAGAATCTAACCGACGAAAAAAATTAAATCGTTAGCCGTCATGGGTCATAATATATTGTTATGCAGGCAAAAACCTCTCTTTCACGCGGAAAACCTTTAAACGAATTCCAGCCACAGAAATAACTCTCGAAAATTTTTCGCTAAGTTAAGTTTGAGTTGATCCCTCGGCCAACTTGAACAGTTTTATCGCGATTTCGCAACCCGACGCATTCGCCTTAGCTGAGTTGAGACGGCTCCCGGCAAATTTGCTTAATTATAAAAATTAGGCGAGGAAAAACATTCTAAAGCCATAAGCGTTTAGTGAACCGTATAATTACCCCGACAGAGATACTTTTCCACTGAGCTAATGAATAATTGTCAGTGGCTCGTGGAAAAGATGGCAAGTCAATATAAGCTCGCGCGCTCTCGGCGCTCTCGCTCATTGTGCCAATTAATTTTAATAAGTAGCATAAAGTATATAAGTCACAGTGTCTTTGGCGAAACGCGTCCATGTTTTCACAGAGACGTTTCCGAAGCCTTTCTGAAACGGGCGTTGCTATAATGCGGGATCGGTAAGGAGATCAAAAGGAGTTTGTTTAAATAAAAATTTTTACAATCGTAATGAGCCAAAGCTAATAATATTTACCATCATTGTGACGCATGTTATTAATTTTATGTAATAATTGTGCCAATTTATAGCGCTTCGAATCAAAAAGATATAATATTAAATCTCCTCCATTACATTATACATTGGAATGAAAACGATTCTAGTGAGTGCGACCAATACTATGTGCATAGCATACATAATCGGTATAAGGTGTATATAGATATGTAAGTATGATCGTGTTAATATAGTAATATCTACGTCAACGAACGCAAACGACTCGAAAAGCCCATCACATCAGATGAGTGCGATGAATAACAACACCGATAGGCGTTGTTTGATCCTTCACCTTCATTGTTAGGTATCCCACTTTCATTTTCGTTTCAAGGAAGGCAATAAAACTCGCAGATATACAAGCGCGTCAAAATGATCGGTATACACGAGAGAGTGGGGACAGGCGAATCTTGCGTTTAGGGGAGATCGGGGCACTCGAGCGAGGCGCGTATCTCTATTGAATTTTCATGTGGCTCTAATGAAATAAAGTATAATTCAAGATGTGTAATATTCCGTGTGACGATTTCGATCGTGACGTTGATCGAACCTATCCTCGGTTGCAGAATGTTAGAAATCGATAGGTTCCGAAACAAAATTTACCCTTAATCGTCGGTATTATTATTATTTACTAAAGTCGAAGAAGATTATTTAAAATAGCAATCTCGTCCATGTATTAATTCAATACAATATACAATCGTAGTATCGCGCCCGACTTTTTTTTTTTTTAACGACAAACACTGGCCGTTCGAATCCATTCAAAAAGTATATAGTGCGCGCATCATCGGTTGAAGAAAAATTCAATCGAGCCTTACAAGAGTGCCCCACTTCTCCCCTCATGTGCTGCTGCTTCAACTCGATGCTCAGCTCCGATATACACGTTCGCAATAAAAGAGCCTGTATGTTGTACCGTGTACACACACGCAATATCTACCTTCTATACCCACCTACGTGTATAATACCGACTCTCGCAGTTCGCTATAATCGCCGGTGTCTTTGGCACGACGATTTAGTCGAGTTTGTCCAGCTCACGCGCGGGGACACAGAGTCGCGGTGTTTGTTCTGTATATAGTGTCGCGATAGCACTCGCTGCTATCATAACAATTACCGATGATCAGCATGATCGGGTTTGTGTTATCTTTGTATCAAGTACATACTTCCATACCCCGCTCTTTTTATCGCTTTTTTTTCCAATCCTCGTGTGTCACCTGTAATATATTAATCGTCCATCTTACGCATCCTCCGGTGGCATTATCTCATCGGGCGCCCTGCGTTTGTGTTTCATTGCTGTGGCTGCATCGCAATGTGAAAGGGAAAAAACGGGTTTCGCGGCGAAAGTGTGCGATCGGCGAGTCGCAAAGTTTCAGGTCACAAGGGCACGCGAGGATTTTGCTTGGTTTGCGGACTTACTGTCCGGTCAATAAAGGATCGAGCGAAGAGAACGATTTTTTTTTTAAAAAAAACCAAATCGTGCGGGTGCGCGTGTGCGTAATTTCACGTTTCTGCTCTGCTATTGGCGTGATGGGGGTGATGATGGTTGATCATTGTGGATAATACTCACGTGCGTGTGTCATTAGGTAGATTCTGTCGTTGGTGATTGAGGCTGAAAACGTGTGTTTTTAAATGTTTGGAAAATTTTATCCTAAATTTGTGTTTACGTTTCAAGGCCCTCTCGAGAACTCAAATTTTTGTTTCCATCGGTCGTGCACAACATGCAAGAAACTGTTTTTGAGTGCTTGCTGCGCCCTTAGTAGGAAACATCGAGAAAATAGCATTCGCCACTAATGTGCATCCGGACAGGGCGGTCCCAACGATCCCTCGGGCCCAATGATCGCCCTACGGAGAGATGCACGTTATTGCCGAAAACTACTATTACTAGCTCGTGGATTTTTCCGTACTTTAATTTTTTTAATGAAACGATTTTTCGCATTTTCCTTTTTATCTGTTCGAAAAACGAATGCCCATCCATCACGCTTGTTCGTTGTTTGAGCGTGGATCATGGTATTTATCGTATGTGCAGTGCTTTGAACGCAAAAGATAATACTCGGCGATAAATCGTGTGACGTTTTGCTTTTGAAAAACGGAAAAATGAGGTTTAATTTTTTCTTCATACCAGCAATTTCAAAATATGTTGTTACTTCTTTTTCAATTGCGTCGGTTTCGTTTGGAATTCATTCTCGAGATTTTTCTTCAAAACGGTACGTCAATTAAAAGTTTTTATTCACGGACATTTTTTTGTTTCATCGATCGATCACTTCGTGAATAGAGATGTGCTAAAAGTGTACATTTTTTTTTGTACGAAAAGTATGTTCGTAAGTACTAAAAATAGCACAGTTCAGTACACTTTATCCAAACGAGTGATCTCACGCGTGAAAAAGTAATGTAAACTTCAGGTTTATCGAAAGATCAACAAAGTCGTGACCGCTCTTTAAAAAATAATGTAAATCCCCTCCGTGACAATAATCAGTCGACGCGTATTTGAGATATTCATCAAGATTTTTATTTGTATTTTAGAGTACACGAACTTGAAAATTCTGACGTGAGTTTGTGTACATCATGATAAAACCTTTTAAGATCCATTTTCCTAAACTGTATTTTTCACTCGATACTTTTATTCACACCCACGCAATGTTGACCATTTACAAAGTTTTACCTTATCTCCCGATAGCGAAGCGATATCGATCTTTTTCCAGTCACGCGAAGTTTAAACACAGACGGTTAAAAAATACCTTTATCTGAATTCGAAAATGAAAAAAAAATAGGCCGATATACCTATATATAGTATGGGTATAAACAGTCGAGACGAGTGTGCGATTATCTCCACCAGATATCCCGCGCAATTAGGATCAATTTACAAAACGATCCGACGAATGAGAGACAATCGCCGAATGGCAGTTGAAAGTGCGTGCATACTATGTATCAACGACAATCGCTCCGCGGTAGGATTTTCTCATTTTCTCACGCTCGCGAGCTTGTGGTGACATAACATAAAGAGATCTTGATCCCTTTTGTCATTTTTTTTTTTTTCTCAATACTCAATACTCTCGACTACGACCGTTTTTTTTCGCATTGTTCAAGCAATATACAAAGTATTTACTTTGACACTAACTTAAAAAAAAAATGAATCACGAAAATCATCATCAATAAGGTGTACTCGAAATTATCATTATATACCGAATTGAAGATTGTACGAATTTTTTCAAGCATAATGTAACCTGCAGGCACATAAACTAATCATTAAAACCTTATGTTGATGGTAAAAGTATGAATGAAAAAAAATGTTACAACCAGCAAATGTATATAGGATGGCCGAACTATTAAAATTCAAGCTTCGCAAGTTCCGTGAAATTCGACAAGGACGAAGGACTCTAAGACGAGGAGAGAACAAGAGTCGAATCGTAAAGTTGTATGTACGTGGCATCAAGGTGGCTACGATGATGCGCCTGTACCTTACACTAATACCTGTACATTGTGATAAAGTACGTGAATGAAGTTAATGACTTTTCGTGTACACAAGTACACACTAGTAGCGTCTTTTTCAAATAAAACACAATCATTCGCTGATTAATGTACGTATCACATAAGTAGTACAAAGATAACGGAAGAAGATTCTTCGGATTCTTTCGAGCTGTATCTATAGTTAAATGATAAGTATATCCGCATGAAAATATATTTTTTTATCGCTCAAAGAGAATATATGACTGTGTTTTTGAGCACTCTTATGAATGAGGATTCATTTACTATTTAGGTCACACTGAGTTCGGGAAAAGTCACGGACATGCAAAAACAGTGACACGTTTCGGAGCTTTGAAGGAAAAAAAACGCGAAAGATCGACTAAAAAGTGTACTGGCTTCGATGAGTCTTATAGTGACTTATTGTTTAATGAAGCTTGTTTTATTCCCACTGCGTGATTTTATTTTTTTCAAAATACTTATCAATTGATTGATGAGAGAAATTGCGGTTAATATCATTTTTATAAAATTTTGAATACAAATGATTTGAAAAAATAAAATTATTTTCTCAGTGGCTCTTTCCAACAGGGTTGAAAAATAGTTACGTTGAGAGTAATTTAAGTTTATATCCAAGAAAACCAGTTAAAATTCACCGAATCAGACAAATTGGATTGATCACCTTGTAACTTTTATTCCCGATATTATTTCCTGATTAAACGAGTCTCTTTCAAAAGCTCTTCTCAAGTATGTTACTTGGCATATTTTTAGATTCAGCTTCTGCTAAGAAAAGGTACAGAGGAAACGAGTAATTATTTTTCAAATTTGTAAAAAATGTGTCCTTAAGTAGGTTTTATCAGTGCGACCACGTATTTTTTTCACCTTTTAGTTATATTTTTCACCATCACAGCTCTCAACAAGTGTCGTACGTTAATCGCAATTTTTACCGTAATTACAATCTAATGTAAACAGTGAAATTTCTCGTTTGGGGATACGGTGTTGAAAATTAATTATTTCCATTTCCGACTTTTCGTGAATTTCATCATATGCCTTCAAACATACTATACGGTGATCAAACAAGAGTGACGTTACGTAAAAAATGTAACTTTTATTGAAAAAAAAAAAAAAAAAAGCAACTTTAAACCACATCGCGCCACGGCTACTAATTGTCCTACATTAGAATTCATTAAAGCGTTTGAGATTCAGAGAGATAGGGAACGCGAGTTTCTTTACATTTATTATTTTCGTTTAATTGATAAAGACACAAACGGAGCAAGGCATGTACTCGAGCGATCCGCGCTTTTGACTCATTGCATAGATTGTTGTGCTTATATACAAATAATGTTGTCATATATATACGTGCCGTCTGTCATAATGTCGTTTCTACGGCCTTGACATTTATTATAGAGTCGTGCAGTGTACACGTACAGAAAACAGCGATAGCTGCGATTTATGAAATTTCATTCCTCAAGGAGCGCGCGTATATAGCCTTCTTCGGGATTGGAAAGGAAAAAAAGAAACACATTTGCCGCGGTACAAATATTTAAAACAAAAAGTCAGCTCGCTCGTATGTACTTGGAAATTTTTTTATGTTTCTCCTCCGATGTAAAACAAATTAACGATGCTCACGCTTTTACAAGCGTACCGCAAATATAGGTGTATATGATGATGCCTAGCTATTTCGTAACACAACGTTACTACAAATTTTACATTCGGATTATTCAAGAACTTTTTTTTGCTCTACTTGTGCAGGTTGGGTACTGAAAAAAATAATTTATTACAACGTCCTTCCGAAATTTCCGACTCGTATACGATTCGTTGGAAGATCTCTCGAATCGAAAAAATTAAAAAACTTTCGCTCGGCACGAGTTGGCAGAATTATGTGTGTAAAAAAAAAAAAACATCATTCATCTGATTACAGACACGTGAAAAAGCTCAGCGTCGTGGGCGGGAGTGTCATCATACTAATTATTCTGGTCGTAATCATAACACAAAACCTCAAAGCTAACAGCAGGACCAACAGATTCGTCAGCGAGTCGCCGCTTGGTATTTACAAAAAGGTATGATTAAATTCAAGTGTTCCACTTCTTCGTATTGTTAGAAGTTATACATGTAATTGGATTAAAGTTATTACGGTATCATAATAACTGGGCCACTCATCGACTTATAACAGTCCACCACGAGATAAAATAAATAATTGTCGACTAATAAATTAATCATTGGTTATTTAAAAAATAAATACCATCAATTGTATTGAATTGTTAATTTAAATACAATCTAATTAAATTTCAGTTGCAATAGTTTTATTCTGAAACGAAATATTTTAGAGCCGTGATCTCAAAAATGTTTCTGCTAAACATGTGTACATGAGTTTGTCATTCGAACGATCATTATTCCATTGTATTGTCACATATGT
Source organism: Copidosoma aretas (assembly GCA_030522625.1). Lineage (NCBI taxonomy): Eukaryota > Metazoa > Arthropoda > Insecta > Hymenoptera > Encyrtidae > Copidosoma > Copidosoma aretas. The sequence continues at coordinate 64,792 of JAPYYV010000126.1, read as the reverse complement.
TGTTATAAGAAATTTAAATACACACATATCATTTACATACGGCGCAAAGACAGTTATGCTGATAAAAAAAAATAGAGAGTACCTATAATTTATGTTTGGTAATACTTTGAGACACTTGCAAATAAATACTTGAAACAATTGAAAAAACGATCATCAAAATGTTACGTATAATCTGTTATCATTTGTAACGCGACCTTGGATGAAAAGCGCACTTTATCACGAGCAGTAACAAAAATAGCTTGTCGACGACAATCAGGCAAAAACCATGAGAACGAAAATTGTTTGTCCGCAGGCCGCGGTAGCGACGAACGGACCGGAATGCTCGCAAATCGGCTCGGACATACTCAGGCGCAACGGATCGGCGGTGGACGCGGCGATCGCGACGCTGCTCTGCGAAGGAATCGCTTCCCTGCACAGGTACATTGTACCCAATCGGAAACCGGCACGTTTGCTATTTCTTGCGCAATATTACTAATCAACTTTGCGCGTAAAGTACGCGTGTAAACGCTAGTTACCAGCGGGGAAAAGGAAAGACTTACCGGCGCTGAAATCATTTTCTGTAAATGTTTATGACGCGGTTATCTTTTTTTTTTTTTTTGTCCATTAAAAAGGAAAACTTTGAGGAAAAATACGAGTTCAACGCCGATGACAAATCGGAAAATCATAATATTTTCGAGCGATTCGATTCGAGTCGCTCCGAAGCGAGAAAAAAAACGATTGTTCTTTTCAGTATGGGCTTGGGCGGAGGATTTTTGATGACCATCTACGACGCGGCCACCAACAAAACGGAGTTCTTGGACGCCCGAGAAACCGCTCCGGCCTTGGCCAACAGCACTATGTTCGGCGGCAATGCCAACCTGTCCCTCTATGGTTCGTAAAAATGCATGCACAACGTAGTTGCGGATTTTTATCTTTTTTCCCCCGATTAAAATATACATAATTTTTGCACTGGTGATAATACTTTTGACGCGAACTGCGAAACCATTGGAGCGCAAAATGCGAGAAAAAAAAAGCTCGACTCGTAAATAATGCGTTAACAGCAGGTCGTATATTTTTTATGTGCAGACAAGGATGTACGAGTTGTACGCCTGTTCGCATTATTTTTAACCGACGTAAATGCAATTTCGAAGAAATTATAACGAATATTAGTCAGACGACGACGTATAGAAACAATTGAACGAATAAACCGGCTATTTCAAATAATTGAGATAAGAAATTTTCCACGTAATGTTCGGGAAATTATTTCACAGTCGTAAAAATTTGGTACTTATTCATCAAGATATATAATTTTCTAATTGCTCGTACAAATATGAAATCTTTTGATTGTTGAGACTCCTCTACTCATAACCATTACTGAATACGATCACCACAACGCTTTGACTTTATTTTTCCAAACAATTTGTAATAAAACTTTTACTTAAAAATCTAATTTTTTTTTCACCAGTTACAACACAATACTTACAAAATTTCTCTTTCACCACAACGAGAAAAAATTAATTGCTGGAAAAATGTTTGTAAAAAAAGAGTGTACTCGGATTCGAAAATTCGTGAAACGATCGCATCCAAATCTGCCCAAAAAAAAAAAGAAAAAAAACCCAACCCACAGGCGGGCTGTCGATCGCGGTCCCGGGCGAGCTGCTGGGCTACTGGGAGGCGCACCAGAAGTACGGCCGTCTGCCCTGGAAGGATCTGTTCGCCGGGGCGATCGAGCTGTGCGAGACCGGCATCGTGGTGACCGAGTACCTCGAGAACAGTCTCGGGGCCAAGGAGAGCTTCATACGGGAGGAGGGGAGCAACCTGGCCGAGATCCTCGTCAACCCCGAGACGCGGCGGCTGTACTCTGTAAGAATCGCTGATGGCTGTATAAGAGAGAGAGAGAGATGAAATAGCGCGAAAACGAAAGCCCGGAAAATTTGATCGCGCCCAAGTGTTGTTTCTGTTCGCTGCGCGAAGGTCGGCGAGAGGATAAGGAGGCCGCGGCTGAAGGAGACGCTGACGATCCTGGCTAACTCGCCGAGGCCCGCCGAGCTGTTCTACAACGGCTCGATGCGGGACGCCCTGGTCGGCGAGATCCAAGGCTCGGGAGGCATCATCACCGCGGAGGACTTTTCCGACTACAGGTGAGCCGTATATTAATATATATACTCGTGATATTTGCGCGCTGCAGCTGCTGATGTATACTCTGCGCGGTAGATTTCAGTTCGAAATGAATGGGCGAGGCATTTTTCGGTACACACTGACGCTGTTTTCATCCGTTGCTTTTCACCATTTTTAACGCGCGACGCGTTATTACGGTTGGAAATTGAAAATTGCTTTGCAACGACGTGCTGTATTCGAAAAAAAAGGAAAAAAATTTGATCGCAAAGTATTCGAAAGACTACTTTTAGGCCCAAGTTTTGACGCGCCTCATTGGTTCGAGAGCTGTGAACTGTGCGATGGCCGATTTTTCATAGGTGCATATAGTGTTAACGTTGATTTTAGCTCTCAAGTCAGGTTGAACATGACCATTTTTTTTTCTCTCATTCCAACAATCATTAAAAAATTTTTCCCCCCCGATTGAGCGCCAAGGCGCTGTATTTTCGACTTTGACGACCCTCGTTTCACTCGCGATCGCATTCGCAGGGTCAACTGGACGGCCCCGCTCGAGGCGAGGATGGGCAACCTGACGATTTACACGGCCCCGGCGCCCGGCTCGGGAGCGCTGCTCGCCTTCATGATGAACGTGCTCGAGGGCCTCGTGCCCGTGAACGATGAGAACGTCATGTGGCAGCGCGTCGTCGAGACCTTCAAGTGGGCCTACGCCAAGCGCACCGAGCTCGGCGATCCGCACTTTGTTGACCTTGGTACTTATGTGTGCTCGCGTGTACGCGCGCGTGATGGTTGGATTACTATTATCGGGTATACGTGACAAAACTACTACGACCATCGACGGCAGCAGTGGTTTATTGTCCTTTCTTGTTCTTTGCTGGACGCTTTGAATTTCGATGAGATCGGCGTGCTACGAGTCAACGATCGGTTTCTGTTTCATGCAATGTGTATTATACCTACACTCGTGAGTTCTGGATTATTTAACACTATTTGAGAACATTTCGTTCGTTCGACATTTATGGATCGGAATAACGTATGGCTGCTCGATGATATATGTCTAAAATTAACAGAGGCGTATAATTGAAAAATCGCCAAAACTAATCGTGAGATTGGACGTGTTTATTCGCCATTTCGATGGGGGCGTCATTTTTTTATGAGCACCGTGATTTTCAGACAGTCTCCTGAGAAACTTGACGTCGCAGGATTTCGCGGATGCCATAAGGTCGGATATCAGGGACAACAGGACGTCCAACGATCCGGAGTTCTACGGTGCAAGGAACACGCTACCCGAAGACCACGGGACAACGCACGTCTCTGGTTCGACATATGAAAATTATTCAAAGATTAGTAATTTTATTTTAGTATTTAGCGTTTTAATCATTCGAGCTTGCTTGTTTGTATTTTCAGTTCTGGCCCCGGACGGCTCGGCTGTGTCGGTCACGTCGACCATCAATCAGGTGTACGCGTTCTTTATTAGCAATCAAAGGGGAATCGATTTATTTCTGTATCCTCGATACTTATGACGAAAAATGTCCCATTAACATTCGATCGGTATTGTTTGCAGTCTGGGCTCAAAGCTTCGATCTAAATCGACCGGGATAATATTCAACGACGAGATGGATGATTTTAGTTCGCCAAACATGACGAACGGCTTCGACCTGCCGCCCTCGCCGAACAACTACATCCAACCGGGCAAGAGGCCCGTGAGCTCCATGACTCCTACAATAGTGGTTGGTATTTTTTATGTAACGAAAAAACGTGCAACTCGTAGTTTCCTCTTACTTTTTTTTTTTTTTTTCAAATAACAAATGTAAAATGTACACTTCGAAACAAAAAACACGAAGCAGAATCGTTGGACATATTTGTTGCGTGACAATGTATTTGGCGCGCGACTCGATTGTCATTCGCTCGTTTTTTCGCTAATTATCATCGTTATCAGGTTAATGCGGATAACGAGGTGCAACTGGTCATCGGTGCTGCCGGTGGATCAAAAATAACAACGGCCGTCGCTACGGTTATGCTGTTACACTTGTACAATAATTACAACATCAAAGAAGCCATCGACGCCCATCGGATTCATCACCAAGTAAACGATCGAATGAGCGTTATTTGCTGCTTGAGTTGCACGAGAGATGAAAAACACGTTTTTATTTTTTACGTTCCAGCTATTCCCGATGTACGTGCAGAACGAAAAGACATTCCCAAAGTCAATTCTTAAATTCTTGGAGAAGATCGGTCACAAAGTCACCCAGTATTCCGGCATCGGAAGCGCAGTCACGGCCGTATCGAAGATCGATAATCGAATAGCGGCCAATTCTGATTACCGAAGGCAAGGAACGACGGCTGGTTTCTAAATCACGACGATGAAATTTAACGCGCTCAGGATGGGATGAAGTGGATCTGTTTGAGTATCTCAAGATCTCTTTTGGAAAATCTAAATTTTTTATCTGCATACATAATTGTAAAGAATAAAAAGAGCAGCTCGTACGTACAGACGCTCATCCGTTCACGTGATTACTTACACGCTGTGATTGTGTCATGTTTGAGGTATTTTTTTCGGAGTCGAAATCTTTTTTTCATGCAGCCAATGCTATTTTCGACAAAAACTGTTTTTTACTCGTTGTTGCTTTTTTCTATTGCAAATTTTATACATACATTGATAAAATTTTAAGTAAAAACATTTTTTAAATGCATTCCAGAATTTTTATTTTCTAGAAACGTTGGGTAAGTTTTTTTTTGTTGCATAAGTTTCGCATTGAAATATTTTTGAAAATAATGATTTCCTACACGTTTCCAAATACAGTAACAAAAATTGCGACTCGAAATTTTTGTATTCGAGTGCAATAATTATTCGAATATGTTTATGATTAAATAATTAAATTCAACCCAAACACGCGAAGCTAAAGATAAATATATAGTTATCATCACAAATATTATTTATTTTAATTGCAAATCATAATCATGTATTTACATTTTGTATTTACATTTTTTTGTCGATGACTACTAGATACACTACAGTATTTGATCACTCATAAGTAGATTTTCTAGCTGTAATATCAGTTTTGATTTGATATATAAATGCATGCATTTTATTCGTGCTCTGTACATAAACAGTTTGTAACGAAAACTTGTAAAAAATCTTAAATAATTAAAAATACTTTACAACTTAGCAGTAAAAATGAAGCATCATAATATTTGTACCATATGCATCTAATCGCTACTGCTTTCGGATAGTTCAGCATCTTTTTTTATTTTCTTAACAACCCTCCTTTTCTTTGCAGGACGGTCCAGTCCCGTTTTGGATTTACGAAATATCTCAATCGCCCTTAGTTTTGTCTTTAAAGCGTTTACCTTATCCTTTTCCCTTTGCGGAATGACCTCGTCAACTGTATGAATCATCTTTATGACCTTCTTTTTTTCGATTGCATCAATTGGTTCCACTTTAGTTTCGCTCTTGACTTCTAAAGTTTCGGTTTCAATTTCACTTTTGATTTCATTTTGTTCAGTCTTATCCTCACTTTCCTGTTCATCCTCTGCTGTTTCTGCAACAGCTGGTAACTCACTTGCTTCATCTTTAGATTTCTTTCCTCGTTTAGCTGCTACTTTTCTGGGCTTTTTGACTTTTGCCTTTGAACTTGATGGTTTTGCACTATCACCTTTCAAATCCTCGTCAACTTGACCTTTGCTGCTAAGTTTTTGAACAGCTGATTGAACTCTTTTACTCATAGCCGTTTCAACAGATTTTGGTACGAGCTGGAATTTGAAGTACGACTCTATCACCCTTTGACTCTGAGTTTCATTGTACCTTTTCATGACGGGATTCATGATTTCCTCAAATTTTAATTTTGTCCAGCCAAATTTTCGTTTTGCATAGTCAGCCAGTAAAATTAAATTTGGTTTACTCCATGTAAATGGTTCTGTTGATTCATCCACCACTGGAGACAAATATGCTTGAACCACAGCTTGACTAGGAAAGCCTTTGGAATAAATCAAATAAATTAATAAAAAAAGTAAGATAGAATAAATCTTGAACTTTGTGTTTAGGACATTTACCTTTTTCAATTTGTACATTTTTAAGTTTATTGCGTAGAGTAATTTTTCCAGGTGCAGCCAATTTTCCTGCCCTAAACCAGGTTGCGAATGACCGTAGCCCACGCAGAAAATCTTCTCCTTCGCAAGGAAAGGACGCGAGAATTTCTAGAGCAGTGACAGGACCAACTCCCGCGAGTCCATTCGTATAATCACTGCCAACTAATAGAGCTAACTGGATCATTTCTTTTCTAGAAAGCTCTGGAAAAATAAAAACCACAAGAGTATTAATATTAAAAAAAGATTGAAATTTTACAAAAAACACTTACTGAAATGATGCTCTATATCGTTTGACAAATACTGCAAGACCTTTTTGTTGTTGTCGAAAAAATTTTTGTACACGCAATGACCCCCGAACAGCCAGACATCCGAATCATCGGTTACAGTTCCATCGGTTAGTTTAACTTGTTCCAAAAATGCGCACTGCGCTTCAGCCTCCATAGGAGCCACAATGAAGGGAACACCAAATAATTGTAAAAGTTCTTGTGCTTCTATCCTCATCTGATCCGTAATGTCGATGGCTTGTCGCTCGAGTTTTCCTAAGCTTCCAGCGATCTGCTCTTGCTCATTTTCTAGTTGTTGCTGTAAAAAATTTTGTACATTAATCAAAGAATATTATTTGAATATTGAACGTTATTTAAAAAAGATCGTACCTTCATAGATTCCAGTTCTTTTTCATCTGTAGGAAGGACATAAGCTGGTTCTTTTACTATTTCCACTACTTTTTCGTTTTCTTTTTGTATTTTATCGGTTGATACCTCTTCTTTACTTTTTGCTTCAGCAGGAACATTAGATTCTGCTAAATCAACATTAGCGATCGGAACCTGATCTTTTTCTGCTCCATCTTGTGTTACTTCGATATCATCTTCGTGCGTTTCAATTTCTTCTAATGCTGCTGTGTTAATTATTTTTTCTACAAGGTTTCCGATGGTCAATGAATCAATCACCTTGTTAGAAGTTTGTGAATTAGATTTGTGACTGTCATCTGACTGAATTTTCGCGGGAGTGGATGGCATTGAACTTTCATTGTCCGTTTCCTCTGCTTCAAACTTCTCTTTTATTGCTTTTAATTGAGATTTTACTTCTTCAAGTGCTTTCATTTGTTTTTCGCGAGCATCTTGAAATGTTTTTCTTACCGATTTTTCCGATTCCCTCTTTTTTTCTGGACTTTCAGCTAATTTTTTAACGTCACTTACGTCAGAAAAAATATCGGCAAATATATCATCCTCGGAATTTTTGTCATCTTTTTCAGCTTTTATCATTATTTGAAGACCAACACTTTTCGGTTTCTTTTCAACTAAAACTTCTGGAACGGGAACATCTTGAACCTCAATAAAATCGTCGGATTCCTCGTCTGACGATTCTTTCGTAATAGTTCGGTCATGATCTTCATTTTCGACTGATTTTCTTTCAGTTACAATCTCTTCCGGAACCTCGACAAGATCTTCAGAGTCGGAGGATGATTCTACAATTGTAGAAATTGATTCATCTGCAACCTCATGTTTTTTTTTCGTCAACTTTAAATTTGCATTTGCTGCCTCCGTTTCAAACGACAATTTTCTCTTTTTAGTGGAAGACAAGCAATGCAATTTCCTTTTTTTTCTTTCTTTCTTCAACGAAGCGGTCGAGCTCGCTGTATCGGAGTTTGCTTGATCTTGCTTGCTCTGTTCGACTATTTTGACTATTTGCTCCCGCGTAAGTCCGCTATTTTCTAACATATAAGCCAAAGCTGGATTCATTACAGACTTTGGGATATTGCTTTTCTGTAATATCGTAGAGTCATTGAGCGTTGTTTCGAAACTTTCATCAGAATTCCATTCTTCTTCTAAATCATATGCATTTATATCGTTAATTACCGATATCGAGTTTTCAGAATTTATCGACACTGAGTCGGATGTAGCGTCTTTTAAGCTGGAATCCGGCTCTTTCAACTTGCTTTGTTTCGAACTTTCTGAGTCATCGGAATTTTGTGTAATTTGTGAATCTAGAATAACAAATATTTTGTTATATTTGAATAATTTATAAAAATGATATAAGTTACCTTTCAAGTAAATAACTCTAGTCGTGCTGTCAGACGCGATACGGAAAGCTTTATCTTGCTGCAAGGTTGTGCTGATGCCTTGATCGGTTAAAAGTTTATTTAACTCTTCTAAAGTTAAAGATTTCCCTCCCATTTCTTTTTCAGCTTCTTCGAGAGACTCTTGAACGTATCTTCTTTTCAATAAACGCGTTACTTGAAAACCAGAATATTTATTGGAGCCCTAAAATTTCGTTAAAATATTTAGTTGATGATAAGGATGGATTTAAAAATATCATACTTTTGGTAACTCGTGAAGACGACCCCAAGAATTTTGTTTTCTCGTATCTTTCAGATCCGTTAATATATCATATCTGACATCAGCTGGCAAACTTTTGAACTCCTCATTATTCACATCAACAGAGTGAATATTTCCCATCCACTTAGTCTGCTTACGTGGACTGAGTTTTAATTCATCTTCATCCTCACTGCTCATGTAATCATCTGGATCTAATTGACTGGCACTAGGCATCTCTGGCAATTTGTACATATCATTGATGGCAAACGTGTCACTATTGGCTTTTGTATCCTTGAATTGTTGCACAGCAGTACTGCTACTTTCTTCTTCGTCATCATTTCCTTTTTCGAGTGCTCCCTTCACCGCTGTGTGCTTTATCAGGTTGTTTATCAAATCATTCTTCAACTTTTGTGCTTTACTAGCTGCAATAGATTTTAGCTTCCTGCGTGTAGCCTGCAAACACAAAAGAATGAGAGGACTCGGTTCTCACTACCTGATTCCCACGCTGAGCTAATTACGTCTTAGAGATATTATAATTTGGATGGAGAGCCGTGGTGAGGTTCTAGAGAACGGGAGTCTTTTCGTTTATAAAAACTGTTCTTTGGCACAGTTTAAAATAATTATTCATTAAAAAACAATTGAAAAAAGTATTATGACATTTAAATAAGTTGAAAACAGAAATGAACTTACGATAGTATTTTTCTTCAGCAAAGGTACACCTCCATCAAAAACAAAAACTGGTTTGATCTTAAAGTACATCAATTTGCAAATTCTGTTAAATAGACCAATAAGGTGGGCGTTTGGCAATGCATTGCCTCTGCGATCTTGATACCCTTGGATCACCTGATGTATCCAAATGGAAATATCTACGAACGGTCCAAGACATTTTTTGTTTTGAATTTTCAGAAAGTTTGTTGTGATACAATAAAAATGTAAATAATAATTTTACCTATTGCTAGAACTTTTCCCTCTAGAGTTTCCAAAGGAACTGGCTTTCCCGTTGCATCTACAAGTTTCCAAAGTCCAAGAACTCCCATTGTTTCCTAGAGTTTATCTTCAAAAAGAGAGAAAATTATAAAACATTTTACTATTCATGCACAAAATAATAATTACAGGTTAGCAAGTCAAGTAGATTTTTTATGAGTGATTGAAAATTTTGCACTCAAGAGACACGGCATTAAAAAAAAAATTAATTCATAAATCGTTATGATAAATTGTAATAAGTTAACCTTAATTGCACAAGTGAAAACAACACCTTTTTTAACGATACCTTGCATTGATAACAATTAATACATGATTGGTAAACATTTGTACTCACGTGTATCAGTAAAAAACAGACTGACATCGAACAATAGTAAAAAAAACTGTAAACAAATAAACAAACCCGTACGAAAAATACTACCGCGTACACCTCTCTTTCGACTGTGTATATATATATATATGAACGATCAGCTGATCGGCTCCAAAAGTTCGTCACGTCGGAGATCGAGTTTGTGCGGCCTTGCTTACCGGCGTTTCGATCGGGAAAAAAGAGAGAAAAAGAAAAACACAAGTGTGGGAAGTGCGCAGATAGATGGGAGCCGTGTTTCTGTTACACGAGCGCGACGTCGCAATCGCCGTGAGAAATCTTAAAAAATTACGGGCAAAGAATCACCGTGCGCTGCGTTCTTCTGTGTTGTTCGTCTTTTCTTTTGCATCGAACGGTAGTGAGTTTTTCCTTTTTTTTTCTCCTCCTCTGTTGTCGAATCTTTGATAAAAGAACTTACGGTATTTAAATATTATCTATTTTTGTTTGTGTAGCCTAATCATTAAACCGATAATAATTGGACCGTATATAAAGAGTGTCATACAATAATATATCATATGTTTGTACGTCTGAAATGAAAAATAACAAAATATTTGCTTGAAAGCCGTGAAAATCCGCTTGTTTTATACAGAAACTGAGATGTTCGTGTGAAATTGCTGAGTTCCTTATTGCGAAAAAATAGTTCCCATCGGTAGTTAATAAAAGTATGTCAAGTTTAAAAGCTACATCTTCAATTTATTAATTTCGCAAGTACAAATGATTTTAGATGCAAAAGAAGGGATCTTCTAAATTTTTACTATCAAACAAGACACCGCTAAAATGCATTCTTACATCTACGAAGTATTATCATTAATTGAAAGCCGAGCATAAAAAATGTATATCTTAGTTTTACGAAAAATTCAGCTCGACATGAAAAATTCGTAAAAATAAAGCTGTTTTTTTTCGATTTGCGGCTGAATCTCTTGTTAATCTTGAAATGTTTGGATCCTATGTTTCTGGACTACTTGTCTTGTATTCTATTAATTATTTTCTCTTTTACTTAATTATGTAGGTAAAAATCTCCGGAAAATCATAAGACCGGGAAACGCACTGCTGTGACTAGTTGAATTGGAGCTCAAGACGAATTACAATATTATAAGGATATATATATATATAATCTTTATATACTTGGGGAAATATTGGGGATCATAAATACTCGTCTCCATTACATTTTAATTGATACATTAGGAGCTTGAGGCCATTTTAGGCCCCTTGGAGCTATGTTTGAGGGGATTGAAATAATCTTATTCGTATGTACTTGATCCGCAAAACAAAATATAATTGTTTAACGGTGGGTAGATAAGCATGAAGTACCTCGTATCAATGCATTTACACACTCACGCGTAATAATATAGCGATTCGCAACGCCAACTTTGCGCTATTATCTTACGATTCGATCGTATCAGACAATCATTAATATTTACTTTGATGCTTGAACTTCTCAACTAATAGGCTGTATCTATTTGTTATTCCCAATGGTCATCCATACATTTTGTTAAAATGAGAAAATTAACACCCTACTAATTGGATGTAGGTATACTTACTCACGCATTTTCCGGCACAGATCAAAAAAAGTATTCGATACAAATCGCACGTCCGATTCCAAGTTCCATGATTGAATTATGTATGTTGTACGCACTTATAGTTACATTTTTAATGTCAAGATTCCTCGGTAAAGGCTCCTCCGTGTTTGTTTTTCCCTTTTATTTTTCTCTCTCCCAAGTTATACGTTCGTATAATACACTGCACATATCTGTTTACAATGGAACAAAGAAAATTATGGCGTTGCGCAACCGAACGAATCATCATCATACCTTATACTCATCAACTCATTGTTATTTTTCGGGGTGCACAAAAGTAGAGTTTATTTTAAAAACCTTTTACCAAAAAAAAAAAAAACAACACAAAATAAGAGAAATGACGATGAATTTCGCTCTCTTAACAGAAAATTTAAGTTAATTATCAATCCCTTTAATCACACAAATACATACTTACCTTTTTTTCTCCCTCGCACAAACGTATCGCGATAAATTTCCACCCCACGCAAGCGGAGCGAAAATGCCCAACTAAGCGCCTTATACGTTTTCACCTCTGCACCCGCACGTCCCCGAGAATTTACGCCCTGCAGGAAGGGCCGAAATCCTTTTCTACGTATAATACATACATATAACTCCCTCGACTTTCACCCCCCGAACGATAGGAGAAGCATCCACCCAATGCGAGCTTGAATTCGCACACATGTAGTTTCCTCTTTCTTCTCTCGTATATATACCTAATATATAAAGTCATCCAGTCCGAGAATTGAGCGTTTCATCTGTTTGTATGGCTAAATTATATTAATAGGTACGTATATCCTTAATTGGGCATAAAAATAGAACGTGGTGTTCTCCTCTCGTTTATGCACGTACATCTTTCAACTCTATGCTTCCGTGCTTGTGTACCATACTGTTTTATGTACGTGAGTCCGTGCGACAAATTTTCTGTGTCGATGTAATATGTACGCATAACGTTAAATGGCTCGAGTTACCCGCGGAAGCGCGCTTTTTCGTTGCCGTTCCAGCGCCACCTGGTTTTTCACGATCTTTGGGCACTTTTTATCAGGCACGACGGGACCTGATGTTTTTCAAAGAGACAAAAAGTGTACGATACTCGTTGAAATTAATTGTTGTCCGAAGAATAAATAAAATACAGGATACTTAAAATACAACAAGGATTATGTATTTGGAATTTCAAGAACTTCGAGATGGAATAGAATAGAATAGAATAGAATTTTATTATATCGACAAGATACATAATTAGGTAAATATAATTCAGTATGTAGTTGCAGCTACTGCAGCTCTAACAGCAGCTGTTGATTCTTATCTTTTTTAAATTACACGTGGAAGTAATAAGACATAATGCCTGCAATCAAAGCGTAAATTTGAATTTTAAATGCGAAATCACGCGCTTATTACGTGTATGGCATGTTACCGTAAAATTTGCTTGCTTGTTTATCATATTTTTTTTTTTTCTGAAATGAAGTACGAGGAAACAAAAACTCATCGCTACGAATATGTTATTTTTTTTTGAAAAAGTTGATCCACACTGTACAACCGTATTCATATTTGTCGAACGATCTGGTCGGTTGTGAATTTTTAACGCATCAATCGATCCATCGAAACTATTGAGAAGAAAAATTGCCCCCACCGTGGAAACCCAAACGCAGATTGTAAAACGCACTCGATTCCGCGTTAGTATCCATACAAGTGTTGTCCATCGACCGGTGACCAAAAAGATTTTTCAAACGAAAGTGACCCTCATCTCTCGTGTCCGAAAAAAACTTTTGGAAACATTTGTGCGTCAGGACACGTCTTACACACGTAATCTAAAAAAAAAAAACACGAGTACACCTCAATACGCGAGTGTCAGAGAGTGTATGTGTACACATGCACACGTATCCTATATATAGCGTGGGACCGCGCGCCTTCCGACAATCTCGCAAAAACTCAAGGCTCGCCTCTGCGGTATAAGTATATCCTTCGTGCTCTCGAAAATTTCAAGCAACACCATCGCTGCGCCAGCAGTTCTACACGGTATAATACCTGTAAAAGTACACACACAGACAATGCAAGCGTTAATGTGTGTATGTATAATACACGAGCGCGAGTGTCAAACCGTGCCATGCCTTATGTATACTCGCGGCTCTGCTCTCGGGGAACGGGAACATATATACACTTAATCGTCAATACCGATCGCTGCTCCTTGCCCACCTTCTCTCTCTCCGCTTTTCCTTCGTTGTCCCCTCTTTTATTACGATGTTTCGCTGAATGTATCAATGCAAATGCATTCGTCTCCCGGATTTACGCGTCGCTCTTTTCGCGAAACCCCCAACTTCTGAGGTCTGATTGTGTTGCGCCTGTCGCAAATAATTATACGCGGCTACTGCAGATAGACAGCGTTGTATACTAAAACATTAGTTGACATTTACGTGCAACAATACGCGTGAAGACTATGTTGTTCTTATTTTTTATTTTATTTTTTTTCATTTCAAATGTTAATGAACAGTCAGTTGAGAGTTTTGAACGAGCGACGACCAGTATTTTTATTTCATCTCGCGACATTGTTAAGAAGTTATCGAATATTCAGCTTTTCTAAATTTGTTCTATCGTTTTCGTACTGCACACTCGTGTTTTTCCGACTATATAGTTTACAAATTACATGTCGGCGGCGCCAGTCCCGACGCAGCTGTAACGCTGTAAATATATCATACTTACACAAACATCGAATAAAGTACCCTGTACAGCCCCGACGAAGTCACTCAATCACCTCTTTCGGCTCTGGCTCTTTATTGGGAAAAGTGTATATAATGCACTGATGAACGATGACCATCAGCTCGTAATCATATTTTGTTTATTCGAGAGCAAACAACATCCGGTGTTTTTATACCTCATACAGGCACGATCGGTCGTAAATATAGATAATACGTGTATTTACCATGGATAAGAAATTTAGTGCGCATAAAACTAACGAGGCTGCAAGACGAAACGTCTGAGCGCCGCTCGTTTGTCCCTCCTATAATACTAAAGTCGTCCATCGGTCATCCGTGCTCGCGGGGTTCTCGCGAAAAATAGCTGTTCCCGAACGGGTTGTAAATATACATACGACGGCTCTCTGCGCGAAAGGGAAAGAATATCGGGAGAAAGGGAGAATACAGCAGAAGGGACACCACCACCACCGCGCTCGGCTTCCAAGTTTTCTCGATTGTCGGGGTCTCCGAACTCAATGAAACTTCGACGCGGAAAACACGACGCGGCGGGACCCCCGCGACGCTATTGCACGTTTGAAAAGAACCCTTTGACAAAGTAAGCATATAATTCCGAAAATTGCGAACAAGCGTGCAGCCTATGCTCGCAGGATCGAAACACAATTTTAAATTCCAAATGTGCAAAAACGCAACAAATTCCGTTCCTTTCTCGGGCTCCTCCGCGTATAGTGGTGGTGCGAAAAATCGGAGCACTTACATATACAGCGAAATAAAACCTGGTGGCAATATTTGCGCTCGGCGAACTGCATTGATGGAAACGTGGAAAGCCCCGAGTAGGTGTACACTAATATATACACGTTACCGATCGTTAAATGCATCATATGATCCCGGAGATCCGTGCCCCGGTACTATAGATACAGGCTGCCCGGGGAAGAATAATAAAGAAAAAAACCAAAATATGTAGATACAAGTCCCGTCGAGTATCTTTATATATTATATGCTCACAGAGCAGCGAGCGAGGGTGTCATAAAGCTGTCAGGTATATTTTATTTTGTTACCATGTGCGCCCTGATGGCTGCAATATATGAATAAGTAGGTATATATACATGTATATACTCGTGTGCACGTATGGTGGAGCCGAGAAAGAGATGCAGGCGTTAACTCGAGCGTATATTATATCATGCTGCAAACTTTTGCTAATCCGCCCGCCGAGCTTCGGGCCGATCTGCGCGGAACGTTTAGGCGCGAGTGCAAATTGGCAATACCATCCGGCTGACGCGGGGTAACAATTTCCGTCGAGCTTTGAAAATCGCCCGGCTTGATTTTCCGAGCAACAGCTGTATACACTTTTACGACCGACGGATATACAGACGTACATAATTTTGTATTCCCGTACATGATTTTTACTCGACTAATGAATAAGCGCACGGCCGCTCATGTGCTTGTATTCATTTTTGTGTATGCACGCTCGCGATTGCGCCTCCAGGTGTTTGTACATTGTGATTTATGACGAGGGGTTTCTCTCTTTTTCTCACGATCGGTCAATGTTTTGGTCTTTCTTTTAGATTTGTTATTGACAAAGAATAACAATTATAATTCGTCTGCTCTCAGATTCCCAAATAATGCGCTCTTCGATATGAGAAGTTTTCATTTTTCACTGATTCAGGACTGAAAGATGAATCGAATACAGCCGGCCGAGTGTTGCATATTGTCTGATATCTGTGCGAGACTGCTTCATTTTTTTCGAACGTACAAATTAACGTTCAGCATGGAGAACGTCCGCAGAGAAGAAAAGAAAAAATAAAGTAAAAGAAGAAGCGATAATCATCGCATCGATGTCATGGTGTCCCGAACGCGCGAGTTGATCGCCGATCTCCGCGGAATATGTTTTCGACCTTGTAAGTAACGAATCGAAAACGAATGTCGAGCCGAAACACAAACACACATTTCTCCTCGTTATCTCACTGCTGCGTCGTTTTCAATTTGAAAATGTTCGATCACGACATCATCGATCGCAAGGGAAAACGATACGAAAAATAGCGATCGGTGGTATCGGTATATCGCGGACCGTGCAACGGCGCAACAACAAACACCGTCTGCGCATGTGTCCAACTGCAATTATTGTACGTATTATTCAAGCTTACCCTTGCACGCATTTGACGATGCGAGAAAAAATATATTCATCCATCGGAGAGCCTTCGTTGCTGCATCATATCCCACGAAGTGCGCAACAAAGCGCGATGGACGGATCGCGGTTGCGATTCGCAAGCGTAATCTTACAATGCACGCGCGAAGAATATTTACCCAATGTATGGATATATATGTATACCTTGTACCGATGTGAGGCCAGACGAACCTTTATCACCGGCAGCGTATCTCGATCGGCGGGGCTGCAGCACGGGCGCGCGAAAATGGGATTGTAAAATCTGTACAGTATTAAGTGCGCTGGAGCTGCGAGGAGGGATATATAGATAACCGAGGGAGTATATATTCCACTATTGCCACTATTATTGTGTATATTTCCTTGCCCGCATTGTACGTATACGTATAATATATACAAGCTGTGTAGATTATATTGACTATCCCCCCCCCCCAATCGCCCTCTCTCTTTCTTTCTACGAATATAGGTATATATCAAATCGCGCACGGAATCATAAGGCTCCTCTCGTATATACAACAGTCCTCGTCCGTCAGCGAGTTGAATGTATAATACGTGTCTGATGCCGGGGCGAGAATAATTCTCACGATATATCGAGTGAGACTCTCTCTCTCTCTCATGTACCCTCCCTCGCTCCTGTACACATATATAAACATTCCGCACGTGTAGCGCGCGTCTCCGCCTCTGTTCACTGTTGTACATCATATTATACACTCGCGTGATGTTATACGTGTATTCTGCATATTATCACGATAGTGCGGTATACTATGTATATACCGATCCGTGTAAAGCAAATGCTTGGGTCCCTTGTAAGTACTTATATCATATTTTGCTGCACTGCGAAGCGCGCTCTGGAGGAATCATCGAGCTTCTGTCGAAATGCGATTTGAATTTTTGCCCGAAAACACTACGATAAATTGGTTGAATTTAAATTTTTTCGACGGAAGCTCCGATTGTATTGGTTTATCCCGTAAAAAGCTCCGATCGAATTTTTTGCGCGACGATCGACGATGTACAGTTGAAAGAACACACAATTTTTTACCCGTAAGCAATTTCAAAAATACGACTGCTCCTGCAATTCACTACAATTCACATCGCACGTGCCTATTGGTATACAAAATGCAAAGCATCAAGATAACTCTCGGGGACCCTCTCGCCATCGGAGCTCAATCAAATGGGAAAAGCGCGTAAGCATATACGCATTGTATACGGACGCGCAGTGAATTTCTCTCGCTCCTCGGCCTCATCTCCTGAAACAATTATAAGACGCCGCTGTACCCCCGCAGCTGAATCAACACGCCGAGATGGGGGTAGGCGAGCGACCCCCTGCTTCGCGCACCTAATCGCACGCGCATCACCCCTCGATCTCCCCCCCCCCCTCCCCCCACCCCATTGCGACACGCGACGACAAGTGTGCCGTTGTTGTTGATGCGAGGCCGAAAAATGGCTAATGGTATATACGAAGCCGAACGATGAAAGAGTATATATATATTATAATGGATTCGAGGGCGATTCCCCTTTCCAGCCGTGCGGCGATACAACGCGTGCAGTGACCCTCGAGCGGCGAAAGGGCCCACGAGGGTGTAAAAAGTACACGAGGCTGCACTCGGGTGGTGTGAAAGCTTCGGAAGAGCTTCGCGATCGGCCGAAACGTAAAGTTCCATCGAATGCCATTGTTACGACGGAGCTGGGTAAAAGCGCTCGTATATACACGAGGAAGTTGCGTCGAATCGTAAACTTCAACGGAGTATTAGATTATAGATGTATATTATACGCTCGGTCGAGCCATCAATGCGATGTGGGTCGCGTGATTTTTAAATTGCCTCGGTGTAAGAACTGCGGTGCTCCGACCGATGGATTGATAATACACGCATTGTACGAACAACACACGCGTGTAATTGCACAAATTCATATTCAATCGCGGAAATCGCCCGAGTATCGGATAACTTTGCTCTTGTCACAACGAAATCACAACGATACAGCTCTCGCGTGTTGATGTATCATCATGCATGCTACAGGGGAACCAAATTACACGCGCAAGGGGTTTATTTGTCACGACCAATTTATACGCTCGTGCGTTCGTGGAGCTCTGCGATGAATTTCGTTCGTGATCGACGCAAGTAAGTACATGTGCGTGTAATATACTTGCCTACGATCAAGCAGCAGCAACAAAAGTCAATTACAATGCAATATGGATCGCGACCTCGTGCATTTTAAAAGGGGGGAAGCGCGCGCTCATTGAAATTCAATCATCGGGGAATATATTTACCTAATACACGCGCCGATCGATTCGACAAAGTTCGAAATTATCGGGGAGCCGTCCGCGATCGTTGCCGATTTCTTTGGCTCGTATAATACATATCACCCCATGCACATGCAAATTAATTTAATCGAATAAGAAATGAAAAGAAAAAATCATGCTATTCGTTTGAAATTTGTCATTTTTCTTTCCGTTGCTCCAAGATAATAGAATAGCGCGCGTCCGCGTAAACCGCGCGCCCGAGCACCGATGCATGTATATGTGTATACGTATGCACGTGTACATACATACGTATTATACTTAATCCAGACAAGGAGTTTCGCCGAACAAAGCTTTCACTTTAATACAGTGATTTTCCCTCGTGCTCTCGTACATACCTAAGTATACTCGTCGGAGTCTCGAGAAAATTAAGTGAACTAGAACGAAAACCCGTGGGAATTTTTTTCCTCCCATCGCGCGTATATATACATATATATGTGTGTCTGTATACATATACAGCAAGGCGCGGAGAGGGTCAGACTATTATATACAACTGTGTGTCTCCTCTCCCTCGTCCCGTCTTCCTCGTAATATAATTGCGGGCGTAGAGGGGGGTTTGTGTAAACAACACGCCGACACGCCATCGAGCGATGATATATATATTATGTAGGTTTCAAAAACACTTTTGTACACTTTGAGCGCGCTTTATTTATTTTTTAAATCGGCTCTGGACCATATAGATAAGATTGATAGTATGGATCGGTAATTCACGACGATCGCGCTCTCTCGAATTACCCCTCTTATATTGATTCGAATTTAATTCGCGCGTCAGCGAATGTATGGTATACCGATGTAATACGATAAAAGTGCCGATCCGAGTAAGTGTATTATATATAGATGTACAGACGAGAGCGAATCGGCTTAGCGAAGTTTTATCGAAAACACTTTTTCTCTCTCTCTCTCTCTGGGCGTGGAGAGAGTAGCAAAAAGCGTCGGGCGGGCGAGAGGGTGGGGGAGGAGGAGATCGGTACACGGGTATTGCGCGCGAGAGTGAGAGATCGGGTATATATATATATATATGTATATACTGCAGGCGCTTAGCTCTTAAAACCCGAAAAGCGCGCGCGGGATTATACAGCTCTCTTCTCGATCCCTTTTTTCCCATACTGTATAATATATACATGTATAGATACGTGCCTCCAGCGTGTAACTTCGGGAGCCGCGTGTTAAAAGATATGCCCCGTGGACGGATAGACACAAATAAAAGTCTCATCGGTAGCGCACACAAGCCGGCTGTACGTGTGATGTACACAGAGGGGTAAAAGAGAAGAGAGAGAAATGCGAAAGGGAGAAGAAGAAATGTAGAGTAGATGGGTGAATAAGTGTACAGCGTATATAGGCATCAGAAAAGTAGTAGTAAGGAGAAAAAGGTGGAGGCGGAGAGAGGGAGAGGAAAAAATTCACACGGGCGCATCTTCGCTCTCACACTCCCCAAGTATAATACCTACTCTCGCAGACAGGGGCAACATCACGACTAACTTCCGAGAGTTTCACGCTCTCACGCACGTATGTAACACATATATATATAATGTACAGACACAGACCCCAGCCCAGCCATCATCGCAGCCTGCACCAATATATACATATATATAGTTAAGTGTATAGGTATACAGAGATCGGTAACGCGAGCGACGGTCCCCCGTCATACGTATACATATATGTATAATATACGTACGGTTTACGGTGTGGTACGCGGGGGACTCTAGCCCCGACAAGCCCCGTTCTCAGGCGCGATAAGTAAGCTTTTATACGCTCGCATTTATCGACACGCTCTCGCGCACACACACACACACATAGAAAGGGACCGCTCGCAGACGCAGACAGACAGACAGTTCTCTCTCTTTTTCTCTCGGGCCCAATTTATATATACGTCTATACACATAGCTCACGAGCAAGCTCCAAGCTCCAACACCATCGTCATCGTCGTCATCTCTCTCTCTCTCTCTCTCTCTCTGTTCTTTCTCTTCGCATACACAGCTTATATACGATAGTTGTATACGTATATTGGAGAGAGAGAGAGAGAGAGAGTACATACAAGCGCATATTATGGAAGAGAGAGAGAGAGCGAGCGAGAATAGCGGAGTGGAGGTAGAGGCCACCCACTCTTTCCCACAGCAGGTTTTTCCCACGCCCCCCGGGGTAACCCCAACATCCTTTTGCGGCAGCAATTCCACGGGCCGCCGCCGCCGCCACGCCACGGTTGGAGGGGGAGCTCCCCTGCACTATAATACGTACCACTATACTCCCTTGTATATACAGGTATACATAAGTCCCAGTTCCCGATCAGCCCGAACCGAACGTCCGAACGACGGACGGACTAGGGTATACTCGACTCAACTTTGGAGTTTCGGAGCTGCCCGAGAGAACAATTGTGTACTTATTGTGCGAAAGGAAAGGTACTTTATACCTACCCAATGCCCACTACGTATGCATACCCATATACATACAACAATCCGAAAGGGGCCCCGAAAGAGAGAAGCGATTCGCGTAAAGGCCCGCTGTGAGGGACATTTTGGGCCATTCCTTCGCGCTTCGAGCGCAAGCGTCCCTAGTGCGTGCCCGAAACAATAGAAACTGCACAAACAGAGCAAAGGACGCACTCTATTGTAATAATTATAGGTATATATTCTATGCTTCACTTTTCGCGCTATTCGCATTACGGATCGTAATGCAGGGGCTAAGGGCTGATGGACGGACCCCCTGCTGACATGTATATTTTGCACGAGTATAAACACACCATTATCAGTTTATAATTCCGTTTCTTCCTTACGCTCTCCTCCCGATTATATGCTCTTTTTCCCACTTTCTATATATATATATGCAGCCGAAACTAAGCGCCAAGCTATGTATACAAGTGTCCCAAGAGAGACGCTGATCGATATACATATATATACCTACTTTTGGTCCGCGCTTGCATTCGTTGACGTGATCGTTTGTACAACGTATAATGCATTATACGCGTAGCTCAGTGGATCTTTCATAAGATATATTGTATAAGTATAGTATAGAGGTATAGTAACGAGAAAGTATGAGGAGAGAGCGCGAGCTTTTCACAGCCCGCCTCTGATTGACGCACAATCGAAGGTCACCTCCCCCCGAACGCGTGTTGTGAGATCGGTGCCGATGAAGAGCATTACATAATTGCCCTCTGCAGCTCAGGGTATACATGTTACATATTACGCGCGTGCTCTCATATATGCCGATTCTTCCGATCGGCACGATTCGGGCGCATTGTCCCCGTTAACTCCCACATGAGTAGGTATACATATATTTACAGGGCGTACAGCGTGGCTACCGATCTCGAAAAACCCTTGCCGATCTCGCCCGCGCGGATTCGAACCTCGCGCCCTAGTTCGCCTCCCGCAGGAATTCGCCCGGTCCCGAAAGTCGATGGCCCGCGACTGGTCGGAAAAATCGACAAGCCGTGCAGAGAACAGGTGTTTTTCGAATCGGCAAAGGGGCCCTATCTCTGCCCTATCCACCCCGTATTCCGAAATAGATCGGCGATCGCGGCACGGTGGATATCGCTCAAAGCGTCAACAACGGGCTTCGAGGGAGACAAAAATGAAAGGACAGTCTGTGTACAAACAATACAATCATCGAGCAAACACTGAGAGGGGTGGATCGAAATAAAAAAAAAAAGGGGAATCGAAAAAGTGTAGCAGCAGAGGAGGAGTTTAAAGAGCTTTTCTCTCCCATAGTATACTAACTCTCACACAGCTCGATCGCAGCGGTGTCTCTCTTTCCCTTCTCTCCTCCTCTCGTTCGCGCAACAGCAGCAGCAACTCCACCTCTTCTCTCCCACCGTCGTCGTCGTCGTCGTCGGGGACGGGACACGGGACGGGACAGCCCGCGCTGCTGCATCGTATCACGGCAGCGTATAACTGACTGACGGGCATCAGTAGCTCCACGAGCTGTGCGCCGGGAAGGTCGAGCGTCGAGGGGAGTGCATGCTCGCGCGACCGATATCGGAGAGCACGCGTGTTTTATCATCATCTTTGATACTTGTGCAAATTATTCAGTGCTCGCTACGGATACAGTAGTTTTTTATTTATCAAAGTAACGTGTGATATGTGTGCCGTGCAAAGGGCCGGATCCGGAAATGGGTGCGATGCAATTTTGCGAGGATAATCCCACTTGTTTATGAGAATTATCGTTGAACAATTGTCACTGACGATGGATCGGACTCGAGCGGTCCATCATCGGCTAGCAGACGCACCGGATTCTCGATCGTCGATCGCCACGAGTACTACTGCTGCAGCCTGATGATGATGCACTGCGGCCTGCTGCACCCGCGCCGCTGCTGCTGCTGCTGCTGCTGCTGCTGTTAGGTAAGAGAGAATCGGTTAGTTTCAACATTGTTCTCCTTGGTTTGCTTTTTCACTTTTCTCTCATCATTTTTCAAACAAGACTGATAAGTACACGACAGGGCTTACGGTGCAAAGTCGCATCGTCGGAGAGATCGGCGCGTAAAAGTGCACTTACCGAGCGCTCACTGCATCTTTTCATCTCCTCGTTTTTTCCCCGCACTTGTATACCGTACATGTACACCTATATGTATCATATACGTACTTTTATACCTATATATTCGCGCGTATATCGTGTATCGTGCGGAGAGCGCGAGTGGAGTGCATCAGTGTTGTCCGTCCGAGAAATGCCGGTTTTTTTTGCTCTCCTTTTCTGCCGCGCGTCGTCCTTCCGTCCTAGCTTCTGCTGCCACAATACTTACGCGGCTCGGCTCACCGCGTATTCTCAGTTTCTAAAATTGATGCTTTTCATGCCGTCGCCGTCAAGGGGCACATATTTTTTACATTTGCTCGCAACAGTTCCTTCAGTGTTTATTTCAACGCACACCAGAATGTGCCTTCCAGTTTGCGAGTATAAACGAGCACTTGTATCGAGATGATGGGCCACAGACCTTAACCTCTCGCGTGGACGTGTACTTACCGTGTGCCAGTGATACGGTGGTGATACGGTGATCGTGATGATGTTGATGATGATGATGATGATGATGATGATCGCTATGATGTCACGAATAAATGTAGCTTACGCCGCACTTCTCACGAGGATGAGGTGATTTCCCTGTTTTTCGCTCCTCTCTTTGGGGTAAGATTTGAAGGGTGTGGAGACTTTGTTACTTTTGAAGCTGGTTTGCTTGTTTTGGAGCAAAAGTAGATTTTTCAATTTTTAAAGTGGTTTTTCAACCAGAGACGTTAGTCGAAGTTGCTCAATGTACTCTAACCCATTGATTTTTCGAGCTCTTGATTTTTCAAAGCTGCTCAAATTTAAATTTTAAGCATCATAAAAAACTCAATACCACATTATACAGTTTTAGCTGTTTAATGTGCCCCCATGTATGCAGATCGCTTTCTATTGTTCAATATACCTCATTTCATGAATATGCACTGGGTACTGAACTCTTTTGACAACACTAGCATGTCTTTTTAATTCAGCAGGCTCAACTTATTTGTCTTCAATTGATGCATTGAAAATAAGCATGCTTCATCAGTCTTTGCTGACTACTAACAGTGCAAAGTCATTCTTCGACCTAGTATCGCGAATTAAATATTCTATTTGGTTAATTAAAAGTGCAAGTGACTCTCTGTTCATTGATATGATTTTTTGTAAACAAGATAGAAATAACTAGGTTTTGGATTTAGATCCCGGTAACGGGGTGGAGATCACAGTCTTTTTTTGTTTTTCATTAGAAATCTTCTTGAGCCTTTCCAGAGACAACAGTACCCATAATTCATGCAAGAAAAATGAGATTGACTGTTCCCACGGCTTAAAACGCGTTTCCTCTTTCCTGTGTGGGGAGCATATGTGGGCACGAAGAGCCTGTAATTCTCAGCCACTCATTAAAAGCGAGATATCACGGGCTAATTGTGTGGCTGCAAATAATAAAAAGACTTCCCACGCACTCCAGTAGCACTTGCTGCATTAGAAACTGAATACCCAGGGTTTTCACTGGAAAATGCAAATGTTCAAAAGAATAACTATTTTATAGAGATTCCTTATCCGATGAGTTGTTAGCAAAACACAAAATTCATAACTGTCTTATTTATGAGATAACTTTAATCATAATAAAATAAATTAAAATATATTCCAAACTGTAGGTATATAAGTTAATAATTCTAACAGTAATATTGATGAACTTGCCTTTTTCTCATTCCAGATAGAAGACCGAGCAGCAGCAGGGACTGCCATCAGTATGAAAAGCCGACTCACGACAGGAGTAAAAATTTAAATGCCCAGACGAAGCAGCCTCAGGTAGTAGAGCTGGATCCAGCAGCAATAATGCCCCACAGCCAGTACGGCTTGCCGACGATGGCGCACGGGCTGCAGTCCCCGCCGTCGCCGACTGCCGTGATGCCGGCCTATCCTCGCTTCGGCAGCGTCTACCGGCCGGAGCACTCGCAACAGCAGCAGCAACAACAACAGCAGGAACAGCGGCTGACGCGCGAGGCCATGAAACACTATCTGTCCGAGCACAAGCGCACCCAGGGCAAGGCCGATATGGTGGTCGTGATCCTGCACGCCAAGGTAGCCCAAAAGTCGTATGGCAACGAGAAGCGCTTCTTCTGTCCGCCACCCTGCATCTACCTCAAAGGCAACGCCTGGTCGATGCGCCAGGAGCAGATGCGCCGGGACGGCGAGACCGAGCAGTCCAGTCAGCTGTGCGCCTTCATCGGCATCGGCAACAGCGACCAGGACATGCAGCAGCTCGATCTCAACAACGGCAAGCAGTACTGCGCCGCAAAGACCCTTTACATCTCCGACTCGGACAAGCGCAAGCACTTTATGCTCTCGGTGAAGATGTTCTACGGCAACGGCCACGACATCGGCGTCTTCCACAGCAAGCGTATCAAGGTGATCTCGAAGCCCTCCAAGAAAAAGCAGAGCCTCAAGAACGCGGACCTCTGCATAGCCTCGGGCACGCGGGTCGCCCTGTTTAACCGGTTGCGCTCGCAGACCGTGAGCACGCGCTACCTCCACGTCGACAACAACAATTTCCACGCGAGCTCGACCCAGTGGGGGGCCTTCACCATACACCTGCTCGACGACAACGAGAGCGAGTCCGAGGAGTTCCAGGTGCGCGACGGCTACGTGCATTACGGCAGTACGGTCAAGCTCGTATGCTCCGAGACGGGGATGGCCCTGCCCCGGCTCGTCATCCGCAAGGTCGACAAGCAGATGGCCAGTCTCGAGGCAGACGATCCCGTATCCCAGCTGCATAAATGCGCCTTCTACATGAAGGACACGGACCACATGTACCTCTGCCTGTCGCAGGAGCGGATCATCCAGTTCCAGGCGACGCCCTGCCCCAAGGAGGCCAACAAAGAGATGATCAACGACGGCGCCTGCTGGACGATCATCAGCACCGACCGGGCCGAGTACACGTTCTTCGAGGGCATGGGCCCGGTGCGTACGCCGGTAACTCCCGTTCCCCTGGTGCACAGCCTCAATCTCAACGGTGGCGGAGATGTGGCTATGCTCGAACTCACGGGCGACAACTTCACGCCGAATCTCCAGGTGTGGTTCGGAGATGTCGAGGCCGAGTCGATGTACAGGTGTCAGGAGAGCATGTTGTGCGTCGTGCCCGACATCTCGCAGTTCCGGGGCGAGTGGCTCTGGATCCACCAGCCGACGCAGGTGCCGGTTTCGCTGGTGCGCAACGACGGCATAATCTACGCCACGGGTCTGACGTTCACGTACACGCCCGAGCCCGGGCCCAGGCAGCACTGCGTCCCCGCCGCGGAGATAATGAGGGTGCCAAGACCGATGAGCCACCAGCAGCCGGTCATGCAGCAGCCGGCGATCGCGGACGTGCCCTGGAATCACCACCAGCCGCCCCAGCCGAGCCTCTGATATAGTCCGAACGGCGACTGGGGAGCTTTCGACGGAGGCGATGGTGGCAACGTGCAACACGACCGAGTCGTTATTGGCGATTCATCGGGGCTGGAGCAGGGTCCGTCGGTCGACGGAGACACCGGCTCAACTTGCCTTGTGAAGGACGCGTGCCTGGTGAGGGAATCGTTCCAGGTGCGGTAGTTGAGACTCTGATGAAGTAAGTCTCTTGACTCTCATAGGGATATCAAAGACTTACAATCATAAACAAAGAACAAAATATCGTGCATATAGTTGTTTTTATAATTTATTTATTCGAATTTTTTTTTTCTTACGAGGTGTACTTTGCAATTTTTGTTTTTTGTTTTAATTGTACAGAGAAGTTTTATCATTGTATCTTTAAGAGTGTACATGTGAAAATTTTTATTTGGTGCAGTATCTATTAAACGAACAAACTATTCAAATAAGTCATTAAAACACATGACAATTTGAAATATATATTTTTAATACGCAAAGTTAGATGTACATATATCTAAAAAAAAAACTTTAATATTTTTTAATAAAGAATGATTACTGAAGTAATATGATTATGTATCGATTTATAAACTTTTCGAATTGCATATTTTATTGAAAATATAAAATGACTTATCTGGGACAACTTTTAGCAATAGAGTATACACATGAAGTGTATAACAATAATAGTTTTAAAAAATGAACTCATGTGTGATGTGGACAATGCAATGCATTATCGTTGTATAATAATACAAATAATAATGTAGATTTCTTTAGTTGGTGGTGCAAATTTTTTCGAAACATTGTGTAAATTGCACTTTATTCTCTCTATGAGATGACGCGAATGACACTTTTTGTGAGCATTAAAGATCAAAGATACAGCATTTGATGACCAATAGTTAAAATAAAATTTTTCTTCACGTTAATGCTTGGATCGAACAAGAAAATACATACATACGGTGTGTGTAAGAGAAAGGTACGATTGAATTAATGACGACCGAATTATAAAAATTGTACAATACTTATTAAAAGTGTCGAAAAAACTATTTTTAATAGAAGTATATATAATGTTAAAGTATAAATTAAAATACAACTATTCGATTATATTATATTTATAATAGAATCAAACTTGAAAACGTGCGTAAAATGTAAGCCTTCTTCAGTCAATATATAAATAATATCACTTGTAAAAGTCACTGGGAACGAAATACGTCATAATTCGTTCCAAAAATGAGCAGTTGTTGCATGACCGTTTAGAGTATCTGTTTTTATTTTGCTTTTTTTTTCAAATTAATTGTATATAAGCATGTCAGTTCAGTTGAATGATGTCAGCTGCGATGCACATATTTCAAGGTAGTATAGTAATGATGAAACCACTATATTTGCTAAAGCTGGGAAATTGGAAGTTTTTTATTGTGTAACTGTGGCAAAAGGTTTTTTAAACGGAATAAGAATGCGTGAATTTTTTTAAGAATGCAAATAAATTAAGAAATAGTATACAATACTAGCTAGTAGAATACGAAAAACACTTTTTGAATTTGAATGTTTACACACTTGTGTACATTTTGTTGGTAAAATACCTCGAATGCGGTAAATATTTTGCCAAATACCATCAAAATTTTTGCTTCAAAAGCTCTTTGAAATATAGAACAAATCGTATTTGTCTGCCATTATTGGGCCTTTATTCCGAGAAAAGTTATTCCAAAAATATATTTTATAATAAATCTCGTGTATTAAATCCAATACAACGTACAAAATTTACTCATACACAATCCTCTATCATTCCTCGCTATTACCGACTCAATTTTAAATTACATTTTTTTTTTTTAAGTTTATTTCAGTCAAATCTTGTCAAGCAAACAAAATTCAGATCTGAAAATCCAGTGAAAAAAAATTTTAAAAGTCCACGTAGTAATTTCTGCAAACTTAAAACTCACGTGCGGCGATTTATTTCGTGAGAAACGAATGAATTTCGAGAGTGCGCACGAAGAACTGCTTTCCACTGCATTATTCGTATTTTTTCAACTTAATTACGAGAACAGCCCACGCAAGCCGAGTGGGATCATCCGCTTGTGCGTGTGCACGTATACACTTGACAAAAAAAGCAATCAAACGGAGCAATCTCCGAAGGGAAATGAGATAGCATCAACATAAGAATGCCTTCCTTTAAGACATCTATTGTTAGCCAGGAATGTCGGCCTGCCACACACCATGGGAACTCACCCACAATTAACGTCGCGATATCTCTCCGTACTCGCATGCGTACCTGTACGAAAGCCACCGCTGTAAACGGGGTTACTTTTATTATTTCCTCAACACTCTCCTGTCTGCGTAACCCAAAATTAATAACAATGTAATTACACCCCTCTGTACAGTATACGGTTTCGAACACGGTTCTCTGCTGTTATTGTGGAAGTTGATGGTGTTGTTGCTTTAATGAACATCGGAGTGTACTATATGTCTGTGCTTAATTTACTGTTGATAAAAAAAATGAACTTTTTTTTTTTATTTATATAAATAGCGTAAAATTGTTCGAAATATTTAAACGTAACGGGTGAGACAGAATCGATCCTAAATTCAATGTTATTGCTTCCTTTATTGCCTTTATTTACAGGAGATTGTTTAAGTATGTGAAAAGAATCTCTTATTTTGTTGATTAATGTTTTATAAAATTTTATTACATACAAAAAAATGAGTTTGCGTATTAACTGCATTTAGTATCTTAACAACACATTTTTTACAATTTCTTCAACAAGTTAAGTAAAATTTATTATTAGACTCTTTGATATAACTTGATACGAATTTTTAGTGTGCGTATGCATGACAGACTTTTAAGGAATAAGTTAAGTACATTAATATTTTACACTTTTACACTTATAAAATATCATTAACAAAGTCAAGATCATTGTCTTTCATCTCAAAAATAATATTGATTAAAAAATTCAGCGTCCAAGAATAATTTTCAATCAGCTTGACGCTAAATTTCCCAGTCTCTCGAATTCCTTCGCGAGATAATGAAAAAGTGGAGTTCGCAAAAATATTTGATATTTTTGCGAAAAGAAAAAAATCGTAACTCTCTTATTTCATTCGTATCGTGCGCTGCTTATTCATATTCGTCAGCATAAGCGAAATATAAGAAGTCAACAGGTCGTCCATTTTGTACCCGAGCGACGTCTCGCACAGCAATTTGGAGCCTCGCACTAAATTGCCGATCGTCATGTGGAAGTACGTGTTGCCGGAAGACCAGTTTGAAATTCTCGTGAATGGATGCGTCACCAGTATATCCTGGCAATGTACGTATTTTTTCGATTAAAAGTAACTCTTTAAAAATAAAATTTCATTCAATTATGTTGGCTATTACCTTTGTTTGCGGATGAATCAAGCTCACTCCGTGCTTGTTGATAGCGATTAATAGTAGCTCAGGATAGTCAGGCTCGGTGCTCTGCTTGACCTCGAAAAATGCAGACCCGAACGTAGGCCACCGATAGACGATTTTCAAGAATGTGATCTTGGCATCCTCCGGACTCATGCCTTGAACGAAAAATTTATTTTTACGTTCCGTATAAAATCCGCGCACACTCAAGATGTATGCGACGTAAGGAAAAAAAAATCTAATTTACCGGCGTCCTGATTGTACGCGGCGATTATCGCACGTTTCCACTCGTTCGAACTCTGCGTTTTGACCAGATCGCCCGGTATGAGCTCTCTCAACATTTGCCTGAAACGTAAAAAAACCATCTTTTGAAAATAAAATCCTTAGGCCGGGTCGCCGGTCGAAAAATTGAAGCAGTCGAATGCTAACGGTATCGCTTGAAGTTCCTGCTTGCTCTCCCCGAATCGAACCCTGTAGACCAGCGCGGCCAGCTTGGCCGCCTCCTCCTTGGTGCACTTGTGATACCCTGGTGTAAAAAAAATTTTCCCATCAACAATACTTACTCGTATTCGTGAAAAATCGAGTAAAGAATCCAACGTATCGACAATTGTTACCTCTCAGCAGTTTGGGGAGCTCCTGGTGGAAATGGAATATCAAGTCGGCGTTACGATCTTTACCGGGCACCGTGTTTGTCCACAACTTCTTCATGAAGAACACTTGATACGTGAATTGGGGGGACAAGCCTGGGATGGTGAAAAAAAAAATTTGAAAAAAACAGTCGACTTAAAACTGCAGCCCGTTTCATACGACAATCCCTGACTAACCGTCTCTGGTGGGATGGGCCTTCCTCATCCAGTCGGTCAGATGCCGCACGAAGTCAAAGAAGAAGTCGCCCTCGGGCACGGAAATGACTTTATCGGCAATCTTGACGAAGAGACTGAAGCCCTCGGAGGACCTGAGGCTCAGGCGCTGCGCAATGTTCTGGCAAAAGTCCTTGGCCCGCGTCGACGAGTCGACCTCGAACGCCTCGTCGGTGTCGTCCGGGAAGTACACCTTGTGGAAGATCTGCGTGGTCTTGTGCTGGATAGCCTCGACCTCGACCTGGTGGGGCGGGTACTTGCGCGAGCCGTTCTTCAGGGTCTTCTGTAGCCTCTGCAGGGAGTCCTGGGATATGCGGTGGCGCCTCGTGCGCAAGAACAACGTCAGTTCCTGAAACACGTTCGACATTATCGTTGAATGCTTGAGAATTTGTGTATGATCGATGACAAACATTTGGCTTCTGGCGAAAAAACATACGATTTGAGATTCGGGGGAACAAGGACACGATATAACAATGGGATCGAAACAATGTTTTACATAATTTGGGGGGGAGCTCGAATCGCACTATTTTTCCCAAGAACCTCCAATCTTATGATTCTTCTTCTTCGCTACAGGGACGACGATTGTAATAAAGACCTTCAAAAGGCTCTGGCTGCACGGAAAGAGCCCCGTCGCCAGCCACATGAGCTCCCAGCCGCGCTCCTCGCTCAGCCGGTTCCTATTGTCCGTCAGCTGCTTCATGACCTGACAGTAGATCTCGTCCCTGAGGATCTCGTTCTTCAGGGGACCGTCGAATATGATGTCGGTGTACTCGTTGCCGATCCGGGGCCTCTTGGTCGGCAGGTCGCCCATGTACTTGAGAATAGCGTTGAAGACGAAGCACGCCTCGTCCGCCAGTTCGTCCTTGGACACGAGCTTACGCAGCAGCGGCAGCTTCAGGGGCTCGCGCGAGTGCCGCCACAGCTCGTCGGCGTGGCCCCGGCGCGACGCGGTCAGGGTGAGAGCTTTCGACATGGTTTTCTTCGGTGGCGGCCTGCATTATAATTACATTTGACATGAGTGCACATCGGAGAACACGAGCAGTTTTTAAAACAAACGTTTTCAAAAAGCTCTCGGAGGATAGTTGGCTGGATGATAAAATTTACAAGTCGACAAGCGCAATAGATATTTTATCCATCACCCACCGGAAATGGTCGATCGCGTAATCCATGAGGGTGTGCGGTTTGTCCCGGGTTTCGATCCCGTTCAGCTGCTGGGGATAGAGCCGACGGCCGTTGTCGCTGCCGTTTACCCCGAACATCGACTGTGAGAAAAAACACGCGCAGGCGTTGGAGTCAACAAGTGCATAAATACATATATGCATAATGGCCAAAATCGTTCGAACAAGGGAAATGATTATAACTTACCAGTATGTCGTTGGGCGGCTTCGTGAGCGTCGGCAGCACGTAAACCATCTCGGCCTGAAAGTCGCCCTTCTCCCCCGTCCGCTCGCACAGGCCGACGCACCAGCCGGGATTGTAGCTCTCGTCGCCGGCGTCGTCGTCGAGGGTTATGAGATCGCCCTTCTGGAACACGAGGAAGGACGGGTTCTCGATCGAGCCCTTGTAGTCCTGCAGGGCGATGCAGTGCCGGCTGCGCTTCTTCAGGCCCTCGAGGAAGTAAACGACCAGGTCGCGGATGTCCTCGGCGCTCGGGCTCTGGAACGTGAACTCCTCGCCTCGGACGGTCGACAGGCTGAACGTTTGCGTGAACATCTTGCTCGTTCTGAAATGTCGGGAGAGCGTTTACTTTTATTTTTGGAAACTATATAAGGATACTCCGAGTTTTGAAATAAAAAGGGTACAAACTCGGCTCTGAAGCAATTAACATATTATCACCAGTATGTTAAAAAATACAACAGGTTGCTCGAAATAAAATTGTTCCGTTTCACATCGAACGGGCCAAGTTTTTCCTTTCTGCGCAGCTCGTTAAACCGTAATTATAACTAAAATAAAGATTTTATGTACTTTTGACTAGATACGGTGGTGATTTCGGGAAAGGACAGCTCGAGCAGGACCTGCTCCTGATCGTCGACGACGTAGACGCCCGTCCAGTTGACGGCTATGATGACGTCGTTCTTCGGCAGGTTCGGCCCCGAGTTCCTGTACGCCTCGTAGAAGCGCGAGAACAGCAGCGGCCACTTGAACTTTGCGTAGCCGACGATGTCCTCCTTCACTCGGAGGGCCGGTATTTTTTCCTTCAGGTAGTAGCTCTGGATGAAAAAATTCGATGAAAAATAATTATAATAATTCTATACCATCGACATCATGTACTATATTGATGCGACGATAATAGCGCCATACTTTTTTGTAAGCCTGCAGAACGAGGTGGCC
Source organism: Copidosoma aretas (assembly GCA_030522625.1). NCBI lineage: Eukaryota > Metazoa > Arthropoda > Insecta > Hymenoptera > Encyrtidae > Copidosoma > Copidosoma aretas. The sequence continues at coordinate 31,831 of JAPYYV010000126.1, read as the reverse complement.
CCAGCGCTCGATCGCCTTGTCGACGTCGGCGAGACAGTAGTCGGGTATGTAGTTCGGCAGAAGGGTGAATAGCCTCTCGACGCTCATGTCGGCCCCGTACTCTATGTAGTACTGCTGCGCGGCGATCATCGCCAGGTCCTCCTCCTTGTCGCACCGGTACTCCCCGAACTTGACCCCCCGGACGACCTGCTGGTAGATGAGATTGGTCGCCACCTGGTCCTCGGTCGGCTCGTGCCACGGGGCGAATATCTCCTTGCGAAAGAACAGCCGCCACGGGGCGTTTCGCTCCTGGGCGCCCTGCTCCTTGGCGTACTGCTCGCACTGGGATATCGCGTCCATGACGTGATCGCCGCCGCTACCCAGGGACGAGACCTTGTCGAAGAGCGCTATGTACAGGGAGAAGCCGAACTGGTCGCGCAGGTTGATCTTGTCCGACAGCTGGTTGCAGAGTTCCCGGGCCGTGGTGGCCGAGTCGGCCAGCAGGGTCTTGGTGTTGCCGTCCATGAAGGTGATGGGCAGCATTATCGGCTTCTTCGACTTGGTGGCCTGGAGCTCGAGCCAGCTGGGCGGCTGGTTGCGCGTGCCGTTGTTGAAGGTACGCTTGAGCCGGTCCTCGCAGTAGGGCGCGTAACCGGGCGGGCCCTCGCGTATGAAGGCCCGCAGATAGTTGACGAACTTCTCGGAGGGGGCGAAACAGCCGACGCAGAGCGAGAGGAGGATCCAGCCGCGGGCGTGCGAGGACTTTGAGGGATTGTTGGTCAGCTGCTTGCAGATCTGACAGTAGATCTCGTCGCGTAGCTCGGCGCGCAGGATCCCGTGGCCGATGATGAAGTGCAGCTTCTCGAGGTTCGAGGTCGGCCGGGACTCGAGCCACGACTGATAGCTGTCGGCCGTGTACTCGTCCTCCTGCAGCCGCCGGCGCACGTCGTCGCCGAGCTTGTTCTTCCGCTTCAGGGTCAGGGAGACGAGCTTGTGCCGGATCGACCGGGGCTTCTGCTTGAGGTAGGATTCCTGTGGATCGCGCAACAGTTGTACACCGGTTTTGTTATTGCATGTTATTATATATGTATATATATGTATAATTAACAACTATGACTGTATATATTTACTCCACGTACGTGATCCATGCCCATGAGCTGGGCCTCCTGGAACTCCTTGCTCCTGATGAAATTACGGCCGAGGGTGGCCGTCACCTTGGACATGACCGACGTGTTGTCGCGCTCCATCGTGTGGAACCTCGGCTCGGGCAGATCCCCCGTGAACCGCAGGATCGTGATCCAGAGTGCCTGCGCGGCCAACTGGTCTCCCTGCGTGTGCAGAGGCAAGAGCGGGTGCTTCAGCGGTTTTCTCGAGTACTGGTGCGTTATGTTGCCCTGGAAGTACGTGGCCGCGAACTTTTGAAACTTGAACTCGGACAGGTCCTCCTCGTCCTCGGACGCCGTCTGCATCGGGCTGATGATCTCCTGCTGGTCGGCCTTCGGCGCGGGAAGGTCCTGCGGATGAATGAGCGTTTTTATTTTCAGGAAACAAAAATTGATAAATAGAAAAAATAGAAAAGAGCTATACGAACGTTGAACACCGAGGTCTCTCGGGCGGGCGTGGGCGCCTCGCTGCTGGAATCCGGCAGGAAGTCGAACATGGCTTCGACGAGTTTGCTGTCGTCGACGGGCTCGTCCTGCTTCTTGGCGGCGTCGATTATCAGGTTCTTCTTTATTTCCATCCTGCGCCGGTCCTCGAGCTCCATCTCGATCTCTTTCCTCTCCAGCTCTTGCATTCTTTCCTGCGTACATTATAGTATAGATATATTGAAAATGGTCGAATCGATCAACGAATACATGTATATGTATTTTACATATAATAACAAAAAATCATCCAAATGTATCCTACCCTAAAGTGCTGATCGGCAATCTCCTTGGCCCGCTTGTTGCCCTGGTCCTTGAGCTCCCTCTCCTCCTTCTTCCGAATCTTGAGCGCCTCGATGTGCAGCCTATACTCGTACTTGAGCTTCTTATACCTGCGTTGCGCAATCATGCGCCTGACGTGTGCCTGTATCTTGACGATCGCCCACATCTTTTTCCTATACGCCCGCCTGACCAGATGCCCGCGAGCTCTCGCCTGCAGCGCCACGATATGGCCCCTGAGGTGGCGGAACCTGTGCGACAGGACGCGCGACCTGATCAGCGCCTGCAGTCGCATGTAGCCCACTCGCATGCGCCTGTAGCGCTGCCTTTGCGCGTAGCCGCGCCAGTACTTCTGGATCTTGACGGCGGCCGCTCGCATGCGTAGGAAGCGCCGCCGGTAGACCCAGCCCCGGATCGTCTTCTGGAGGATGAGGATCTTGCGGGTGAGCACGCGATCGCGCTCCTGCTCGAGAAACAGGTCGTGCGCGTCCTTGAGGAAGACCTTGGTGTGGCCGAGCTGGTAGTCCGACTGGCCGAGGACCGCTCGGCAGATCTTCATCGTCGCCATGCGGCACTGGTCCTTCTACGTTGATTGGTATAATATTGCTCGTGAGTATTTGGAGGGGGGAGAACAACATTTTTTTACCGATCGGCTTACCAGCAACTTGACCGGGGGTATGCCGGATATGAGAAACCGGTATCTCTCGACGAACGCCGTGAAGGAGTGGCGGATCGGGTAGCCCGCCCTTCGTATCCTTATCGTCTCCATCATTCCCGAGTACCTCAGCTGCCGGCAGCACAGCGCTCTGTCGAACATCTGAAAAATATACGCGAGACACAATGTAATGATAAAAAAAAAAAAAAAAATTCGATCCATAAGAACGATGAAAACAAAAACCGACCATCGGCTTCTTGTACTCGTTCGGCTTGATGCACCGGATGAAGAACGGCTGGCAGTTGCACAGCGTCTTCATCAGCGAGTCCAGGGACTTTTTGAACTGCGTCGACAGCGTGGGCGCCCGCTTCCGGGTCTCCGAGCCCATACCGATGTCCTCGGCGAAGCAGGACTGGAGAAACTTGTTGCTCGATATGTGTATCAGCTGCAGAAGGTCGGCGCTGAAGGTGTCCCTGTTCTTCTCGAGGAAGGTCCGCGTGTCGTAAAACACGACGCCGGCAAAGTGATTGAGGCCAAAGGAGGTATTGATGTCGGACTTGGGCTTGAGGTAGTTGCGGTGGGCGCCGTGTGTCTTGTGGATCTTGGCGAGCATGGTCTGGTCGGTGCCCTTGGGAAACTTGGACTCCTCGTCTATGAGGGCCATGATGTTGAGCTGCTTGACGGCTATGAGATCGAGGGCGTCCTGGTTGTCGACGAACTCGATGTGCTGCCAGTTGATGCCCTCGACGTTGTACTCCTCCTGCTCGAGCTTGAATATGTGCTGGACGAAGAACTGCTGGAGATTCTCGTTCGCGTAGTTGATGCAGAACTGCTCGAAACTGTTGTGGTGAAAGTTCTCGAAGCCGAAGATGTCGAGGACGCCGATGGAGCTGCGCGACGTGTTGCGCGGCTTGTTTATGGCCTCGTTGATCTTCCTGACTATGTGGACGAAGAGACGGCCGTAGATGCCCTTGACGAACGCGTCCCGGATGTCGACCGACTGCTCCCGCGACAGTGTGGACACAACTGTCTCGCCGCTCGCGAATATCGTCCGGCGCGTCAGGGCGTCGATGAGCGACTGCGCCGGCACCCCCAGCAGCTGGGCCACCTTCTTCACGCACGTCTGCTCGGGTATCTCCGTTGCGTCGAGGTTGTCTGGTGGTGGGTGAAACGAAAAGAAAAAAAAAAAAAAAAAAAAAAAAAAAAAAAAAAAAAAAAAAAAAAAAAAGAAAAGGGGGGGGGGGGGAAAAAGAAAAAAAAAAAGAAAAAAGAAAAAAAAAAAAAAAAAAAAAAAAAAAAAAAAAAAAAAAAAAAACAACATCCGACGGGAACTGTATGAAAATTCGGCGCAATTTCCTTAGAAGAAGAGGGTGAGTGCACAATTTGTGGCCTTTTTCTATTGCGCTGACCCTTTTCTAAACTTGGAATCCAATCAAAAACCGAAAAGTAATACGCAGTTGTTGTTTTTAAATAATAATCTCACGAATCATGTTCGACCAAAAAATACCACATTTCCCGCTCGTCACTTACCGATCACCGTCGCCTTGTACTTGATGTTCCCCATGTGCAGGACCGCCCCGAGCAACTTGAGTATCTCCCATATCTCGCTGTCGGAGAAGAGCAGGACTTTCATCGCCGACCTGATGTCGGCGAACTCGGCCGCGTCGTCCCGGCCCTCGCACGTTATGCTCCCTCCCTGCAACATTTGGCAATCAGCGCACGGCTCTTATATTATCGTCTCGTGATACATACAACGAGGATGTATACACGCGTTCGATGCGCGGGGAAATATATAGTGTATATACACAGCACGGCGTGCAAAAACAAAGGATTCGAATCACGCCCGCGCGCGATCGTGTACACGTATAATGATACATGTACATATGTATGGTAATAACGGCAAAATATAATATACTCACGCCGGTTAAATATTTATAAGTCGAGGCCTCCTCGAGCTCGAGTCTCTGTCTCTCCTCCTTCGACAGGCCGGCCAGCATGCAGTAGAATATGTGGTAGTTGCGCTCGTCGAGGCTCTGCGACACGATGCGCGACTTTTCCAGGAGATACTGCTCGATCTTCGCGCCCTCGATCACCCCCTTCTCGCTGAACAGGATGTCGATGTACTTGCCGAAACGCGACGAGTTGTCGTTGCGCACCGTTTTCGCGTTGCCGAAGGCTGGGGATATTTTTTTTCAATTTACTTTCGACCATTCGTACGCGCTTTGAATTATTCCCATGTATAATATAATGTGCGTGATGGTAGAACAAAAGCTCCGTGCAGTGTGCGCGCGTGTGTGTGTGTGTGTGTGTGTGTGTTGGGATGATTATTATATAAAAGACCTTCGAGGATGGGGTTGGCCTCCAGGATCTGCTGCTCGATCCACGAGTGCTTCCCGCTGATGGCCGCCAAGTATTGCAGTATCAGTTTCGTGCTCTCCGTCTTGCCTGCGCCGCTTTCGCCGCTGCGACGACGATGATACACATTTTTAATGATCGTGCGGCGGATCGAGGGACGAAAAATATATTATACGCGCGCGCGATCGAAAGCGAGAAAAAAAAAGTGCCGCGGAATCATCGATTTGCGCGAGAGAACGGGTCGTGCATGGAATTGATAATATATATTGTACAACACTCGCAACAACCGAAACTGCACGCGGTCCGAATTTATTGTCGTGCCCCGCGCGGTTGTGTACACATCATACACGTATATTTGCTGGGTCCGAATGAATAATATAATAAAACAACTTTGAGCGCACGCGTGCATCCAAATATTCCAAATACACGTAACAGTAAAACCGACAATATCAATAACAATGGCACACAATATAATAATACAGTATGTACTAAAACGAATGGAAAACAAAAAAAAATATATAAACCTTATGACGATGCACTGGTCCTGCTTGAAGCGCTTCATGTGGGTGTAGGCGTTGTCGCCTATCGCGAATATGTGGGGCGGCAGCTCGCCGATCTTCCGGTCCTTGTAGAGCTTTATCTGCTCGGCCGTGTAGATCGGGAGGATCTGGTACGGATTGACGGCCACGAGGATCGAGCCGGTGTACGTCTGCGCGTGTTAAAAACAAAAAAACAAAAGTCATCAGTTTGACAAATGTTTATGCGTGGATGTGTGAAAAAAGAGGGAGAGGCAGCTTACGTAGATGAGGTTCTCGTTGTAACGGATGAGCAGATTTCTCAGGATGCCGGCCTCATGGAGGTCGCCAAGGCTTATCATGTCCTCGACGCCCTGCACCGAGGTTGCGTGCATCGCCTTTATCCGGCGCTCCGGGGATAGCCATTGTTCCTGCGGTGACGATTGTATTATGATGGTATTATGGAAGGTGATGCATATATATATATATACGTGTATTCTGGGTATGTGTACATTTTAAACCCGAGCGTGCTCAAACAACACGTTTGTAGCGTGCACTTGTAATTTTTATTAAATTAATGTGTTCAGCGGTAGTAATTTTTCGATTCCAGCTGTAGACCGAAATAAGCGATTTTTTCTAAAATAATAGCAGGCAATGGAATGCTTCGTGGAAAACCTAGTTCGAGTCAGGATACGTAGAGCTGCCGAAATGGTTGATGATGGATTTATTTTATTGTTCATCCTGTACTTCTAACAACGCGTTGCTGGGATTGATTAATTTTTGTACGCATGCACTTGAATGTACAGTTTACGAGCGGTTGACGAGTGTATTACGTTATTTGTATGCAAATTATTATCATGCACACACCTTGTTGTCGTCGTCTTTGACTTGAATGCGCCTGCCCTCGGCCGATATGACACGGGCCCCGATGGCCACGTCGAATTCCTTGCTGGTGATCGGTTCGATCCATATGTAATCGCCCTGCGAAAGAAGAATTAGAACAATCATTCGTCGATTGCGGTCGGTGCAAACATTCCGAGTAGATATTTATAGAAAGCTCCGTCCGTATAATTGGAATATCAATGATTCGACTAGTTTTTGACGGAACGAATGTTCGTATGAACTACTTGCATACATTTATAAACCCATGATACCCAGACAAGGCGCGCGTATATTATGGAAGGCCGGTAATAAAATTATACCAAAAACCCATGGATTCAGGGGAAATTCGTCGAGCCCCCGCATAAATGCATCTACTGCACGGGTCGTGTCAGTAGTTTTTGCGGATAAGATTTATACCGTCTAATTGCTCTGGAAAACACGCCGCGGACGCGCGCGAGCACACGTATTACACGTGTATAAGTATTATACTAGATGATATTCACACTATACAGATACCCGCGTCTGTTCCCCGAGAGAAAGACTTTCCCCGCGGATCGCGTTCGCACGTTCGCGATTTTTTTTTTTCTTTTCCTTCCTCGCTCTCGTGAAACTTGGAAAAAATGAAAACGGAGCAATTACAACAATGATAAATCAACATACAGGTTGACGCGCGTGCGGCTATATATAGTACGGGTTTGGATTAAAAGTTTTCACCTACGGGTACCTACCTACTTACTCTGTATCTACATATAAATGTACAGGAAAGTGTTTATTTTACGCTCGGTACGAATATTACATGCGTATGCACAAATATATAGATATTAGGAAAAGTATACAATGCTCAATGGGCGAGGGCGATGGGAGTTTTTACACTTATTCCCATTATTTGTACTAGCCCTATACATATGGAATATTTTAAGGAAATGGTCGATGTGACTGTAGCGAGCTAATAATTGTGTACTACTATTACAAGCACGTGTGCGCACTTTGCGACGTTTATATACATTATGTGCACTGTTTTTCATTGTCTACTGCAGTGCGCGCGTAATTATTTGACTAAAAAATGTACAACGGGGTGATTTGGAGGATCTGTACTTTGCATGCAAATGGTTTATCCTTATGGACGAGCGCACCTGATATATTTCCTCTACACTGTATAATATGTTCGACTAAAAAGCTCATCCAATCGACAACGATAAGATTTAAATAGTATTCATGTTTTTTCAGTGATTGCAAAAAACAATGGCAATCATACTTCGAGTCACTGTTTATGAGTTGAAAACAAAAAACAGTCAATCCTGTTACGAAAGCAATGTTGGGAAAAAAAGGAAATTCCGTCTTGCTCCATCGGAAAAGAAAAGAAGGGCCACGATTAAATTTAAACGTATCCTCTGCTAGTTTTTATATTATATCGTGCAGAACCAGACTTTTGTACAATCTGCACCCGTGAGTCGGATTTGGCGAAAATAACAAATAGGTACGAGTATCCGTTTGCGATCGATCTTCTCTCGATCGCAAAAAGAGAAAGTCCAGCGGGGCGCTATAGGCCGGCAGTATAAACAAATCAAAACAATGGGGGCTCTGCTGGATCAGATAAAATTGAAAAAAAAAAGAAAGAAAAAAGGATCAGAGGAGGAAAGCCCTTTCTGCAGTGCGAGTGCGTGTGTATATTGTGCAGTTATATACACCTTATAATATACAAAAGCGACCGTCTCGAACGAGTCGGAAGAAGCATCTGCAGGGAATCTACAGGGTATATATACAGAGAAAAGAGTCTCAATGAGCATCACGTAAATATAAGTGCGCTCTTTGCTTCGCGCTGCGCTTGCTCTGTCTTTCTTCAAATGACATAAGCAAACGATAGATATACATATATTAGGGTGTGATAAGAGCCTCTATTAAGTCGTGTAAGAAGTATAAGAGAGAAAAAAAGCGCGTTCGTGCGTCTGGGCAAAGAGTCACGCGTTGAGCCTGTATGCGTGGATGGAGAAGTAACAAGTGCCTGATGCTTTACAGGAGTATAACGACATGAAAGTTTGTTTCCGACGAGCTTATCTGCCGCTAATACAATATGCCACTGTACACATGTAGCTTTGTGCTCATGTGTGCTCTTCTAATTATTATACCCTATACCTGTATACGTATTATACTGCTCGGTTTGGATGTAGGGGTCGTTATTATTTATTTTATTCATAGACATGACTACTTCGCAACTTAACATTTTCACCAGAGTAAAAAGTATAACGACGCACAAATTGTTCATATTGTTGTGTGTGAAACAAATTGTTAATCCAAGGATGATATGCGAGTTGAATTCATATCTTATATGTTCCACTGCATGTTCGTACACAAACAAGGTTCCAGACTAACTCGTGTGATTTAGCTCAAACTGTCTTTTTGACTGCATGAGTTGCAAATAAAACTTTTTTGTACTGTACTCGTTGCTTGTACGAAAAAACCAAAAAAACGCATCGGGTCGCAGAAATAACGAAAAATAGCGAAAAAATCGGTTTTCCCATTGGTAGAGAAAGAAACTGTTATACTACAGATGTATAAAAATGTTAAATACCGAAGTCACAGACATTATCGAAAAACATTTCTGTTTTATAAATTTTGCTCAAATAATATTGTATTTATGCATTGTAAAATAGAATAAAATACATATAAAACAGCGAAAAAACCATTCTCCGCCGATGGTAGAACAAATCGAGCATCTACAACAAAGTAGGTATTCAATGAGATTATTCATGGATCTTAAAATTGTTTACCAGTCATCATTCTCTTCAATGTCGTTCCGACGCTCCCAACGACGTTTGAAATTTACCAAAAAATCGTTCAACAGCATCCATAACTGTGGTAAGTAAGTATACTTGTAGCTCTGGTGATAAATGTACATCAAGACCAATGAAAATGAACGAAGAAATGGACAAAACAAAAAAAAACAAGTGATAATCAAATCGAAAAAAGACAGTATACAGCGAACACGCGCATCCAAAGACCGCGAGCACCCGGCAAAGGACCCCCGCCTCGCTAGTATACTATAATAATACATCTATCTGCGGCGGAACCGCGATGGGGGACGAACCCCTCCTGTGAGTATAATCCGCGTGTATGGCACATACAACTGTAACTGCAGGCGCCCGCCGTGGCCCCGCGCCAGACAAACGCACGGCCCAATTGTTCAGCCCAGCGGAACATCGGAAGAGAGCTCTTCCGCTCTTCGGGCTCTCTCTGCAGTCTATACTCGCATATGCACGCTGGCGTTGCCATTTTACAAACATTCACGCAACACTCTGTGAAACCCACGCGTGTGTGGGTACATCGCAAGTACATTTACTCTGCACGTGTACACGTTTATTTGGCGCGCGTATGTAATTGATGCATAGGCGTGTTTTGTCGCGCTTCACCAAACTCCCGAGTTTCTGTCATTTTATACCCCCCTTTGCAATTTCCGGCGCTTTAAACTTTCAACGGCGTATCAACCGCGACTAAAAGCGTACCCATCATCCACTGGCTCGGCCATGAGAATCCATTGGCGGTGCAAAAAAAAAACCCGAGATGCACAAGCGAGCAAAAGTAATAACTACATCGCGAGCCGATCTTTCGATTGGCGCAGTGAAACAACGCAACAAGCAAACGCGGATGGAGCGCGCGCACTCGAATCCATTAGTTCATCCGATTATCGCGATCGCGCTCGAGCACCGTTGATCGATGCGTTATTGTATGTACGTATTGTCAGCTAATTTTTCTGCACACCGTATATATAACCGATACGTTCTGTTGCGACACCTGCACTGTCCGACGGACAAAACGTTCCCCAGTAACATCGCAGGACGAGAAATCACCCTCTGTACGCGTACATTGAGCAACGCTCGGCATTGTTTTTTTTAGACGTTCCGTCATTAGCGAGAGTTTCTCTCGAATTTCCAAAGCGATTCTTATCTCGCTACGACACACAACAGCCTTGGTCGTGTTATAAATAAGCGCATGCACGAGCGTTCGTAAAACAAAAAAAAACCAAGAATATAGTCGTATATGTATGTATATATGTATGGATATATAGGTACTGGACGCGAGTAGGTGCACGTGCAACAAGTTGTAAAAAAACAATCGCGGAAAAAGCGCCGACCTTTGGTATACAGTTGTAAGTATATAACTGTGTTTTTTTCCGACGAGGCTCTGCGCAATCGCCTGTCTATACTAAAATATTTCCGAGCGCCAAGAGTCTGTATATAAGTAAGTGGTGGAAAAACGTTGTTTTTGCTCGGATGAATTTTGAATCGCGTCCTTCGATGATTTATGATTCGCGATGTCGAAGGTGCCTTGGGAAAGGTTGATTGCTGATGGATGCTTTTTTTATTTGCGTGATGCAAGCAATGATCTTTGAAAATATTAGCAAAAAATTTGCAGTTGGGATGGTAGTTTTTTTTCTTTCCAAAGTATTTTTATCACTTAGTGATTGTATGCATGACGAACCAAAGTCAGTGATTCCGTCCCGAGCGCGATGTAATTACTGCCAATGATCGTTTCATCGTTCGTTGATATCTTACTCGTTGGGGCGGAATCGGCTATCTATACCCTTGGGTGTACATGCATCAAAAAAGTATGAGTCAACAGAATCGCGACTAGACTTGGACGTTGAAACGTCCTTTTACGGTTCGAGCACTTGCAGGCAGACCTGTACGATCTGGATCTTTTCATACTTTTTTGTATTCGCGCGAACGACACATTCGTCGAAAAACCAGACTGACCGCCGCATCACGCTCCGATTTGCCATTAAAATGAGTTCCAATGCGATGCTCTCAATTTTTTTCTTTCTTTTTGTGGAGTATACTTGTGTCTCTTGTTATTTTCAATTACAATAATAATCAATTATTCGTTGGATGAAATAAAAATATTCAATGGTTCATATATTTTTCCAAGAAGATCGAATCACTTTTTGGGCTCACATATAATACACGTGTATGAAGGCATCACTTGCCGCGGCCTCAATTTGTAAATACGAGGCGTTCTCCTAATTATTCCCAACAACTCGCATTCGGGGGTTTCGAATAGCGAACCAAAGACCTCCCAATATAATGTACACTTACACATAAGAGAAGAACCCGTCGGTTACACCACCCGCAGGAAATATTCTTTTCCGTCTTCTAACCTCAAAATAGCACTTTCACCGCTTGATTTTGGGTTATCAGTTTACGAACCTCGTTACGGCCCTCGCCTTCGGCTCGTGCCGTAAACATCTCGGTTCGTAAATATAAGCCTTTCCGAACTCGTACGAAATATACTATTTCTCTTTTATTGTCCTCCTTGCGTATACGTACAGTGTATTACCTAATATGCAATCCATCACCTCGGCTGAGTTGTTACAATGGAGGGCCACGTGTCCACTACACGTGTAGTATTATTCGCGGCAAAAGTACTCGTTATAGATAAGCTTTTTTTCGTCGTCACAGTGCACTCGTTGGATTATATACTTTTGCTTGCAGAAAAAAATACAACCGCGAGACACTGCAGGGAGTTCTTATCGACTCGAGTTTCAAGGCAATAACATTACATCGTTCCTGTGAGCAATTAATTTTTGCCCTCGTTCGACACGCAGGTGCGCCTCGTTACTTCAAATCGGCTTTTATGTCACAATTTTTTTATTTCCGATTCGCCTAATGTGGCGTATCGATTTGCAGCAAAGTTGCCCGAGCGAGTCGCTTTGGCTATGGATTATTAAGTGAAACACGCGAAAACATCTTGTATAATATATGACAAACAAAAAACAGTTATTAGGTCGATCGACATTAAAATTCATAATGTTCTAAATGACCATCGCGTACACGAGAAATGGGTCGAGATGGGCTTTCCATCAGCCGTGCCAGAGAATACAAGCAGGATATGTCACTTTTTTTGCAAAAAATCGTCCAGCCGATCAATTTATCTGGACTCTCCGAGCTAACGAGTATATCGCAAAACAGGGTGATATACGGTGTATATAGTCATCATACGTGTATCTACATGCATCATAATTTCGCTCAATCGCATGCGCGTAAGGTAATTACATTTAAATTCACCCGACGCACGCGCTTTGCAATAGCGACAATAAAATCTCATGTGAAATCTAATTACTTTCGAGTTGCGCGTGTTGGTCGCGATTTTTGTCAAGCGTTGTTTACTTTGCGTGTATGTTTCCGAGGTAAACACACGATCATCGTCGTGCCATTAAAATTGATGGTCTTCATGATGATTGATTTGAAAAAGAGAAATATAATTTCGCGGAGCACCGAGTCACAGTATACATACAGGTACGAATATGCAGTGTGTGTCGAAGAAAGTCGCGGATTTCCTATACGCACAATAGGTCGGAACGAAACGACTTTTTTTATGTTCATTTCGTTTTCACCGAGAAAACGTCGTTCATCATCAGCTCCAGAAGATTATCGTTCGTTCGGCCGATTCAGTCGAGAAAAGCAAAACTGCCACACGCGCGACTGTAAAACGTCGCGTTTCGCGAAGCATCATCATCATCATTTGTAACTTTCGCTCGTTACGCAAACAAAGAAAAGTAATTTAAAAAAAAAACAAACAAAAAATTTGAAAAATGTCAAATCAGCACTGCTGAAAGTCCCCGCTCGCTCACTCGAACAGCGTAGGTAGGTACAATAATAGTATATTGCGACTCGTGACTGCGTACGTCCTTGCGCATTTTTTTATCACTCGGGACCGATAAGACTAGAGAGACTATAGCTTATATGTGTGTATGATAATAAACGCGAGCGCGCGGAAAATAAAAAGTTTGCGCTGCAGTACACATTATTATTATTATATAAAGCTGTATTTTTACACATGTATAATACATCCACACGTTGCGGAATGGCCAGTATACACTACAATACTCGCGCCTATCTATCTGTCATATGCACTCGCACATATTTTCACCCGTCACGGATTCCTACTGACCGAGTTATATTACACCTACATACAGTGATACATAAGTACTTAGGTGCAACTCTGCAGCGGCCAAACGTGCGAGAAGCGAAAGTTGTGCCACAGCCGGCAAAATATAATATATGATACGCTGTAAATCATTGCCAGGCTCTACCTCCATTATATACATACATACGTATGTATATATGTGTACGTTTGTATATGTATATACTAGTGCTTATGTATATAAGCATATGATATAATGTACGTGCCAAACATTTTCTCTGGAAGTTTAGAGCTCTTTTGATGAATACAATTGGATTTTTGTATATATGTATTATCTTGGATGTATGCTTACCCGAGTAACGATGACCATCTCTCAGGTGGCGGTTGTCGGCTCGCTACCTGAAAAACAAACGAACAAAACATACGTATGAATAAATAAATAAATAAGTTGATGAACGAATGGAAAAAGTTTCAGTGAAAAATATACAAGTAGTGCGCAAAAGAAATAAAAATCGAAAAGCGGAAAACGATCAACGGAAAATCGGTCATCCCGATTACTCGCCGGACCCTCTCGCGGGGAAATTGTCCTTTTTTTCGATTCCCATCGCTGATAGGCCATTTCCATGCACGGACCCACGAGTATAATTCATCTCTTTCTCCTCCGCCGTCATCATTCCATTTCCCGCGAAAATGCAATTTCAAATATCGCGCATAGGCCGCATGTGTACACCGCATGCACCTGAAATCCGCGTTCGATCCCCCATGCGCGAAACACACACCATGAACGGACGAACAATGCCGAACCATGCCCCCCGCATCTCCCCAAGCATCTCGAATCCATCCTTGTATACATAATATGCAACACCTCCCCGGCGCGTCAAGAAAGTAACAAGACAATCCGCTCCTCCTGCCCCCCCGCCCGGGGGGGGGGGGGCGGGGAGGGACCACAAAAAAAAACAACCAAACAAGCCCGCGGGGGGGGGGGGGGGGGGGGGGGGAAGAAAAGACCACTGCATAGTTGGAAGAATGCGCATGGTGTAGGAGTAGCAGGTACATAAGCGTCCACTTTGTACTTGTACGCGCGTGCGGGAGAGCGCGAGAGGGAAGCTACCGGTCACCTATACATATTTATAATACCGATCGCGCAAAATCTTGTATGCACACACGCGCGCGCGCGCGCGTAACATACGTACACGCAGAATAAACGCTCGCGTAGGTGTGCACTTAATACGGCACAATCTCTGCCCGATCACCGTTACGGCCGGCTGGCAGGAGCATCTCTCGGCGGCGCGGAAACCTGTTCGCGAAGTGGGTTAGGTACATGTACAGGTATATAATATATATGTAACTCCACTCTGGTGTGTATAGCGCATCTCCGGCGTTTTATTTGGCGAAAGATGCTGCTGCTGCTGCTGCTGCTGCAGATACCGAAGAAGAGGGGAAAAAAATGCGCATACCCCCCCCCCCCCCTCCACGCGTGTCGTATACCTTTATATTTGTCCCTCACCTTTGCGTGTAACTCTGGAGCAGGTGCATTTTGCCTCTAAACAGGGGGGAGACTCCCGACACATAGTCCGCGGACGGATGGATCTACTTTTCTCCCCTCTTCTCTTCGAGTTGTAGCACATAGTATACGCACAGGTATAGGTTACTGCCATTCATTAGCTCGACGCAGCTGCCCATGCGGGAATGACGATCGCAGTGATTACCCCGTCGTCCCTCTCGCGCGGATGGATCACCGGACTTCCGAGAATCTCGTCTGCGGCGCGCAGTTTTCAAGGCCAAGCGGTGAAAAGGGCCCGTGCCTTTTTTTTCGAAGGACTATGTACCTACGAGCCGCTGCAGTGGCCTAGATCGATCACCTGTATATATATTATGTTTCACTATACATATATGGTTCATTTCGGCAGGAGCTACCGTTTCGAATAGCTTTTCTTCTCTCCTCCTCCTCTGTAACTACTCCTGACTTATGCACTATAGTACGTGGACAGCTGAAAAACTACAGTCAAACTTCTTTGAACCGATCGTTCTAATCTGACGCGATCGTCGAAGAAATTGTTCTAAAGAATGGTCATCAGGTTCTTTATGATGATCGGTAAGAAAAAAAGGGTAGGGTGCCTCGATAACGCTCCCCGTTCATCAATTAATCGCCAATGTTTGTGTGCTCCTCCATCATGCGCGCTCATAAAAGTTGTAGTGTGAAAATCGCGATCCCGCTACAATATACTTGTACTATATTACGTATACGTGGACAGAGCTGATGATAATTCATTAATTCATCGACGCGTATTACGAGCATCAAATTACAGGCCAAGACGACGCAGCTGCAACGTAGTATAACAACAGATGCATCTCGGCAATTATCAGCACGCACTTTGCGAGCGTATACACGTATAATACGTGCTGTATTAAAGCGCGCAGCTCTTTATCTCCGCACGGTACCGACGCGAAAATGAGAGAAAATCGCGTCTCTTTCGCAGCTAGGCACCAAGTATACTAATACATCCTCGTCCGTTATTTCTATATCTACGCGTGCAATTGTAATCGGGGCATCGTTGCGACGTGCGGCGTTTAGGCTTTCAAATTGACTGCTGTCTCCAGTATCAATTCGATGTTGGTGTGAGTATGAAAAATCGGTATGCCACCTCTATACTCGACTTGCTCAAATATGGAAAAAGGAGTAATATTAATTAACGGCGATGAGATTAAAGATCGATGAGTGTATGTATGCAAGTGACAGAATACACGTTTGACTGCACGACGATGAATAAAATTTATGTCGTCGCAGCTGTACTTTAGCGCTCGTATACGTGTGAAAAAACGCAGCAGTAGGTTGTAACATACATAGAGATCGAGAATAACTGTGCTGAGACGAGCAAAAACTAAAGGAGGCACGTACTTATATCTTACCTATGCATATAGGTATATAAGGTCGCGTACGAGAGCTCTCGGGAGTAAGTAGTGCGAGTTCCCTGCAGCTATGTGCAAGTATATAGTGTCGGTCAAGTGCACGAACGCATCAAGCGAGCGAGAGAGACCTACAACTATTGCACCGAAGCGAGCGAGTAAAATGTCAATGCTGATGCTCCGTCCGACGTTTGAATTACCTCAAAACGACGACGACTGTCTGCATACTTAGGTATACAACATAAGACAATGGAAGAGTTCACGTCCGCACGAAATGTATCCCATCTCACCGTCACTCGCCGCGCACACAGCACAATCTGCTGTTCCGCTCGTTGACGATGGATGACCCTTTTTCGCTCTATATACTTGAATAAATGTATCACAGTGCGCGCGTCGTCTGTTCAATTTTTTTATTTTACTCAAATATGCGTATATAACGTATGCCTCACCGCACGAGCCGAGGACGGTTTTCCGTCTTCTTCGCCGATCGATGATCGGCCGTGAAAACGCCATAGAAAGTCGGTACTTGTACATCCAAGCGCACATCGCGAACTGTACATGTTACAATGCGCGACTCTTTTCCTCGTGCATGAATATCGTTGCGCGCAGCTCTTCAAAGCCCGATCGTGCGGATGTGTTTGGTGCAAACGCTTGTGGTGCGGGTGCTTCCACCATAATCTTGTACCAGATGGAGGGGGAAGATTATTGGAGTAGTCTTTTCGAAGAGGGAAGGCGAAACAACGATCGTGTCGTATCGGACAATTGTATCGGGGAGCATGCACAACGCGCGGTCAATCATCGATCGCACGAAGGGTATACATTCATAAAAAAAAATGTATCACACGATTCTGAGTATATAATTTACTTTGGAATTGGCATTTTGCGCGAAACATTGCATCGGATCCGTCGTGCGGATTATTAAAAAATTTCGTGCATGTTTTTATTTATGCATAAACAAACAATGACGGACCTATTTTTTGATACAATCCACCTGATGCGTGTGATGTATAGTAAATATCATAGATACACGTACGAGTATGCCGGTATAAATGTACATTACATCGGAAATCATAGCACAAATAACACACACAGAGAGAGATGGAGAGAGAGTTCGCGTACAGTACAGCACAAAGCCAGATGCTCGCGGGGCATTAACGAGAGTAAATTATAGGCGAATGATGGCGGCTGCGGTATAATCTTATATACTCATAATTGTCGTCGCGAGAGCGAATGAGAGTCTCTGTCGTATACATACGGAGCTGTCACTGCCCCCTTCCGTGCGTCACGGGATAAAAAAAGACAATGGCACGTGTATGGTGTACGCATGGATGTATAGTCACTGGTTGGAGGTATACCCGAACCGAAAAATAGCTAGGATGAATTTTACGCAACAGTCGTGTACTATACATACAGTGTGCAAATGATATAATACACGTACACGTATACATGATTCTACAGCGAAGAGCAGGAAAAAAAAACCCATCTCAGCGGTCGCGCAATCTTATACAGCATGAGCAGCGCTGTACACGTCAATATAATTGAGTCGCGTCGCTGAGCAGCCTCGGCTCACCTTCATTAGCGCAATTAACGAAATTTCGTGGCAGAACCTTGTTTAGCCTGAAGGCTAGCTGGGATAGCCATTAGGATTTAAAAAAAAAAATGAAATTTTGCGAACGAGACACGTTCTGAAGGTAAATAATAAACATACAAATTATTGTTACGTGTACTCCTCTTTTTTTTTTTTTTTTCAAAATAACCAAGATCACCTTCCAGCCGTTTCCTTTTTCGAGATTCACTTTTTGTATTTTTATTCTTTGCTCCGCGTCCTTGAACTCTGTGCAACATTTGATCGGAAGAAGAAGCTCCGAATGCGTGTTCTGAAAAGTACCTGCGCGCAGACATTTTGTCAATGCCGCGCGTTCCATTACGCAATAGAGCTGTCAATTCCCGTACAACGGTATTGTACGCACGATTTACCGCTCATTGTGTGCCATTTTTCAGCCCGGCGCCCGGGGAGCAAAAGTAGTCGCGGGCCAATTAATCGAGCTTGCACGCGATCGCAATCCAGATCGTGGATAGGATTCAAATTAGCGTAAGTAAATTAAATGGGCTGTAAATCTGTAGATGTGTTATTTAAATTCGCACACGATTATAAGATGGATCAGAGCGATAATAATAATAATAATAATAAATGTTTGATGACCGATCAAAAATGAATCTTTTGTCAACTCTACTTTAAATGTTGAACAACGAAAGATCAATGCAGAAAGGCTGAAAACGTTGGAAATGTTGTCAAAGATTTAATTATTTCACAATAAATTATTCAATTCAGCCCAGAGTTGCAAAAGATTTAATGATCAATCAATTTGTTTCCTTTGAAAGCGTTTCATCAACACGACGCTTGTGCACTCTATGAAAAAAATGCCTATTTCAACTCGATTTCAACTACCTGTATTTTAACATACTTGGGCGAAAGATACACACCAGGTGCTGTTCAATGTTCAAGACGACAACGACGAAACAAGTATACTTATCACACCAATCTGTAAACACGCGCGTGTCTAGATTGCGTCTAACACGTGTATACGAGTAAAGGCACAGGTTGTCAAGTTGTACACTACTGCTGATTCGACTCGTTATATTTTGCAACGCCGCCATCCGATCTCCGACTCTGCGTAAACTTACATTTTTTGTCGAGAAGGAGTAAGTGAAGAGCTGTTTCTAAATAGAAACGTGTCCGCAACACAACATACACAATTTGTATATGACACGTGACAATTCGTGCGTTCATGCAGGACAACTTTGGCCTAAAAATCGGACGTGCTGCTCCTGCGTATGTGCCGTGTATCAATCGGTATGCAATGCGCGCGCACGTAATATATGATACAATATAACACGATGGATGTGCATGATGAACCGGCAGAGAGAAAGAGCCGGTCGCGGTTTGTACGTCTGTAAAACTATGGCACTGATTTAATAATCCCTCTCGCCGCAGTCGTTGACTTTGAAAAATAAAGTGGATCTGTTACATCAGCGCGGTGAACTTGTGTACAGTGAAGTGCAGTATGTATACACTCCCGATGCGCGCTATTTGAGCTATTTGCCGCGGAGCAGCGCCGGAGAGGAGAAAAACAGGGGCGTTTAAACCGAGAGCCGGGCCACTTTGCTGGCGTGGGAAAAGCTGTCGCTGGAAGGATCGCCGCGGAAGATGGACGGGTCGGCGGGCAATTTGCTTCGCAATGGGAATCGAACGGTCGGGAAGAGGAAAGAATCGCGCGGCTGGCGTGTGACGTAAGTCAGGGGTGCGCGACGGGATTAGCGACGTTTGCTCTCTTACTGGTGTGTACCGGTTTATATAGGGGCTTTGGACCGTTTTTTGCGAGACCTTTTTTTCCCGCTGTCCGACTGCTTCTCCGGGTTCACCATCGAATATGTACGTGTACTGTATGGTTGGAAATCCGAGGCGGCACGAAAAATCGTGCGCTCGAAAGCGCGTGCGTTTCGACGGAAGATGCGCCATGGTACATCGGCCGAGAGTGCCGTTATACAGACACTCGCAGCGTCACAATTCGATGATGCGCGTGGCGCGTCGCGGCATTCGGGATATTTTTATCCGTTTCCTCCGTCGTTGTGAAGTTTCGGACCTTTTTTTTCGAAATTTTTGTCGTCGCTGTACGTGCGTCATCGAGTGAGTGCTCCGTGATTTATCGAAGAAACTGCAGGTTTTTAACGGGAGAAATCAAGATTTTGTTGTATTATACTTCGGTGGTTTTAAAATTTGTGCACCCAACGCAACAAAAAATTGTAATTAATTACTCTATACGCCGCTAGAAAAGCAAAAACAAATGTTTTTGCGGCTTTGATATAATCGGCAATCGTAAACATCAACCGAGAGAGCGCAAAATTTTATTTTTCGTTTTGGCTCGAAAAAATTCAAGGGAGTATAGTTCTATGTAGCTCTCAAATCAAATACCGTTCCCGAAAGATAAACAAGAATTTTTAATTTCAGCCCATAGGGGCACGCATTGATTTTCAAATTTCCAGATTTCTTACAGGTTCAAGCCACAAAGTTTGTTTTCTTTCAAGATTCGATTTATACGGATAAGGAGCTAAAAAAATTGCATCGTCAGCGGTGCGAAAACAAATTTAAAAAATTAAAATCCCTGAACTTGCTCCCCGTCACTGGTAAGCCAAAGGCCTCGGCAGATGTGAGACGAGACGAAGATCGTACCCCGTGCGTATAGCATGCACGTAAGTAGGTATACCCGAAGGAATTTCGTCCGCGCACCTGTTGTCGTAGGCGCGTTCCACGCATTTTTTTTTGCGCAAGACACCAACAACATAAGTACATGAGCGGATGAGCCAAAGAGCCGCCGTATAATATGTGGTACATGCCTATATGTATATGTTATGATGTATAAATGTAAGAGAGATAGAGACCCGTTAATTGCACTAGTAGCGTCGGCTATGGCTAATGTCCGGACGACGTACCAACCGGCGGTGGATGTAATAATACGCGCTACCGCATGCCATTATAACTTCGTCGTGTTTCGATATTCGTACATTGAATACATTGTAAACACTGCACGGTGATGATTCTTGCAACTCCGCGGTATTTTGAATCTTCTCTCTTACAAATGTTTCCTACTAATCGTTATCTCTCAGACTCTCTCGCAGGTATACACGTTTAACACACAAGCATACTCGTGATATTTCAGTAACAGATAGATATTTCGTACAGTCGCGTACGTTATGTACATTCTCGCGGTTGATCTTGGCCTAGGTACTATACATAATAGACATGATACGCATGTGGGTCACACGCCGATGGAAATTCTTCTCGGGACCATCGCCTGTACTATACTTTGATTCCCTCGACTCTTTTTCGTACAGTAAAACGTGTATTTCGCGTTTGCCGATGCGTTGTACAAGGAGATGTTGCGTCGTGTACACACACAACTCGGCGTAAACCGAAAGGTGTTGCGTGCGTATATTATGTATAAAATGTCGAAAAAAAGTAGCGCGCGGTACGGATCGAAGTTGAAGAAGAGTCGAGGAAAAAAAAAGGCGAACTTTTCGGCGTTGTGTCAATGTTGCGTCAGCTGGCCAAACAACAACATAGCGTATGTATACGCATCAGTTCGAGCAATAATGTACCGAGCGAAAATTTCATGCATTAATTCTCACGGTAACGACGAAACGTTGCCGATCTTTCGATACCCATCATTGGTACGAGGAGACAGACTGTCGACAAACAATACAGTCGCCGCGTCACTGTATATCATCGACTATATATTTATATTAAAAACCTGTGCGATTCCGATGCACAATTGCACATTCTACAGCGCGCACCCATTATCAGCACCATACCGGTACTCAACTTACCGCAGCCCTCCGATCGTGTATAAATTGTCCTCATCATCAACTCCACTCTAATTATACACCGGCTGATAACAATTAATCCAATTGGATGCGGCTCCTCTCGCGTGTCACCGATCGATTGTCATCGACGGCACACAGCTCGCCGCGATTGTTTCAAAGTTATTGACCCAATGACTATTATAAATAAAAACGAGCTCGCGATGCGTCGGATGATTGTTGATGATAGTATGGACAAGTACAAGTACAAGGACGCAGTGCAGGCGTCATGGTCTCCCGAGAGTATATTATTACAATATTTGTATATATATAATACACATCAGATGCATTGCACGCTTATAGTACGCAGCCCACGATATAGTCGCATATAATATTATATACACACACGAATATATGTGCGCAGATAGAAAGAAAGAGGAGCGGAGAAAGAAAGAAAGAGGGGGAGGAGGAGACCCGGTTACCTCGCTTGACGGGATTCCGTGCGTGCGAGCACGCCATCGACGAGCCAACGTGTGTATAAAGTATACTCATATAAGTATACGAGCAAACCAACGAACGAGCGGACGAAAAAGTCTATCTCTCTTTGCCTCTTCGCTCTCCTCTCTCTCTCTCTCTTTCTCTAGCTCGTGTGTGCATATTATACGTGAAGCGTATTTTATGTGTTACAGAGTAAGTACATGGGAGATATAGTGTGCGTTTACTCATATTACACACGCATATAACTATAATGCATGCTAAAACTCTGCCGGTTGCCGATGGACACGGTGGACACCATGACCACAGAGGATTACTACTTATGAGTATCCAAGGATAAATAAATACATGCATGGCAAGGTATACGGTGTATTATGTGTGTATAACGGGTGCCATGCCGCCGCGCGTGAACGTTTATGACGGATTCCTGAGATGCCGGGGGGACCCTTTGGGGCCTTCATGGCTTCGTTGAAAGAGAAAGAGCTAGCTCGCGGATGCTGCCGATATCCCGGGGAGTATTACAGCTGCCGCTGCGGATAAGTGTATCTATACTATATGTGGCGGAATGCCGATTGCTCGGTATGGCGATTGGTATACTTTAAACAGCTGCATGCGCGTTCCGTCTTGATTGGGAGAAATCGAGGGAGGGGATGACGATAATGATGTTGTTACTGTTGTTGTTGTTGTTGTTGTTGTTGTTGTTGTTGTTGTTGCGTGATGCCCTTAACACCATAACTTTTGATGCTTCAATAGCGCGACACGTATATGAAGATTTTATTGTTTTTTAGTGGATAATTTGGGCTCCATGATTAAATTTCACAAATCCGAATACGTGGAAGCATAATTTATCGATCAAATGTAGAAGCTTTTGCGATCGGAGTGATGGGGGCCAATAGGTGTGTATGAAAAATAGCCAATTGATCAAGTCTCAATTGAGTGCCGCGAATAAAGAGTATCACATCACGCGAGCAAGTATACTGAGAGACCATTTTGTTACAATAAAGATAATATTTTAACTATTAATATACCAACTCAATTAATTAACGTGATATATTAATAGTTAACATATCATGTTCATAGTGAACAAATTGATCTCTCAGTGTATATACTTATTCTATTCGCGTATCGAGGAAAAGCGAGCGGAAAAGAGGAAACGGGACCGGCAAAAAATCGGGTTTAATTGAGTATAAATTATATAGATCTGCAGCCATAGTACAGGCGGCTCCTTTCAAGGCCGCTTTTGTTCGGCTTGTGTACACAATACTTATTATACGCAGTAACAGATTGCCCGCAGGTGTTTTTTTTCACTATTCGCTTGCATTGATGTGCGTGCAATTATACTTGGGTTAAAAAAGCCGCGCGCATGCAGTGCAGTTTGGTGCATCTGGATTCCCCATGGATTCGAAGAAAATAGAATCGTTGCGTTAAATATATCGATCCCTCGCGAGCAGTTCGCGCAAGCTCGTTTGGACGCAACATTCGAACTTGATCGGTATGATGGAGGACGGAGTTCCGTGTGCTGCTTCACAAGCTCACGAGTAAATAGTTTTGCTCGGTAATGAATATCGAATGCCACGCTATCTTGTGAGGAAAAAAAAACCAAAGAGTGCGTCGTTCGGGGCCTTGTCGATCGATCGGTATAATTTTGTCCGATTTCATCGATTTCGCGGATCATCGTTACTTTTGAGCTTTCAACTACCATTCTCAACAAATGTTGAGCAATAGGTTTCTGGACTGAAGAAGAGAGAAACATTCTGCGATCTGCAGTCCGGAATTTAGATCAAAGCCAAAATCCGTCAGAGAACCGGCCATTCACAGGTATAAACGAACCGTTGCACAAAAACACGTACGTCTGTCGCCATAGGTTCTCCCTTGGGTTTCCCGGCACATGCGGTCTTTTCGAATCGCAAGCATTTTTATTCCCGTTTCTTTTCGCTTTTACAAAAGCTTTCGATTCGGCACTCAGCCCCCATAAAGGCCGTAGAAAAGCCGGGCGGTGACCGGCTCGTCCTGTAGCTTTTTCTCTGCCGATCGGAGAAGCTGGGCCCATGATACCCCAAAATACACGCGTCAGCTGGTGCTGCTGTATATATAGTTCCATCAGAATATCCAGCTATTACGGACAATGTTATGCCGTGTACGAGTAAAGGTACAGGAGAAAGGATATACAGATCGAGCCTTTGAAAGCTCGTTAGCATAATGTATGACACAGGAAGAGGGACCTTCTTCTTCTTCCCCAAGTGTACCACGTCTACATTACGCAACAAACGCCGGCTGATCCGAAATTCTATTCTAATGTACAGGTAGAAATAAGCATGCGCGTGTGGAATATATATCCTTCGTTCTATACGTACTGTAACTGGTGCACGCTCGAGAGAGCCGCGTCCGACGTTGCGAAAATAAGGCACCTTACTTATACACCACGTACTTACAAACGCACGTACAGGGCAAAGCACGCTTGCGCGCACACGTTCGCGTATACAGCAGCCGCGACGGGACTCGTTGTCCGCGGCACTACTGCGGCTTTCCGGAAGAGGAGAGCCATCGCCCGAGGGG
The DNA here is from genome assembly GCA_030522625.1 of Copidosoma aretas. Taxonomy (NCBI): domain Eukaryota; kingdom Metazoa; phylum Arthropoda; class Insecta; order Hymenoptera; family Encyrtidae; genus Copidosoma; species Copidosoma aretas. Next base: position 7,289 of record JAPYYV010000126.1, on the reverse strand, counting down.
GGAAAGACCCACCTGTGTAGCTCTGGGACACACGCGTGGGTATACCTACGTGTGAAAGACTCTGCTTCCCGAACCCCTGATCGATTCGTCGCGTTACCTTATTTTTCTTTTTGGCCGAGATTAAAAAAACCAAAAAGTTGTCGAAACAACGAATAAGATACCGCCGATCTCGAAGGATTCTTTTATTTTGTTCCTATTCATGGATTGCACTTGAAGTTTTCGTCCATAATCGAAGGCTCCGCCGACGCGATACTTCCGAGAAAATACCGCTCGTCGATTTTTCATCAGCAACGATCAACGCGGGCCTGGTCAATACATACACCGAATGCGCTCTTTTTTTGTTCGAGGGATGGAGAGAAAGGTATCCATATATACCGATGTATTACCCACAGTATACATCGCGTATGATACGCCTGCAGGTACATCCACACATGTATATTATATACAGGCACGCAGGAGGAGCATAAACGGAAGTCCGATAATTATGTGGAGCGGTGTCGTTAACCCCCCTACGCTCGTTCCTTTCGAAGGGAGCTGCTGCTGCTGCTCTCCCCGCGATCGCGCGTTTTTACAGCGTGCAATGTACGTTTTTATACGTACATATTATCCGCCACCTAGCGCCACGTATCATTTTCTTTTCTCTCTCTCTTTCCTTCTTTTGCAGCAACGAAAATATTTTGTAAATAGACGCGTCATCATCGGTGGACAGTATTTTTATGGCCCATTGTAGGAGGATCGTCGGCGCGAAGCTCCATCGGCTTGGTGAAAAACAAAAAAGGCATTCGAATTAAAATCGTACGAGCGGGAGAGAGGAGGCGGGCCAAGAGACACCCGGTGAAAGTATCATCCGAAAAAGCGATAAATTCGATCCGAAGGAGGAGAAAAAAAAAAAAACATCCGCGACGGGTGATGCCCCGGCGGAGGGGCGAGAACGACGAAACCGGTCGGGCGCTCGGCGGCCAAGAGCCGGCGAACAGGAGGAAAAAGCCCGCGGGAGGACTTACCTCGGGGCAGCGAGTCGACGGGTGGGGTCTCGCGCTCCTGGACACTCTCGAAACCCGGTCCCCGGAGAAGAGAGAGAGAACGGAGAGACGCGCGAGTACGATACGCGGGGAGGAAAGACGAGCCCCAGCCCGGGCCCCCGCCGGCTGTCGCGGTGCAGGCGTCGTCGGCGCGCGCCAGTTCCTCCTCCTGTCCCTCTCTCCCTCTCTCTCCCGCAGGGCTCACGCGCCCGTGAACTCCATTCGGGCGAACGGGGTCTCCGTCCGGTGCGCCTCTCTTTCTCCCCGTGGTGCGCTCGCACTGCACTGTTAATACATCCGCGAGTAGGTATACTCGTATCACTCGGCGTATCGGCCCGACGGTCGCTTTACATTGTACGGCACGTGCATGCGGTATTATATCGCAACGAACGCGGAAGGACGCTCAGAATCCGCGCGAGCTCTCGATCGCGAGGCAAACAGTTGCAACGGCGCGGGAATTGAACATTAATTTCGATCGACGATCGCGTCGGCACGGAACCCGAAACTACCGCGTAAAGCCTGCTCCGGGGAGGATCCTCCGCTCGAGGATTTTCCGGGGCGCGCGCGCGTGTATCTGTATTACGGAGGAGTTCTCGACGCAAAGTTCGGCGCCGCTCGGCAGCAGGCACAGGTATACTGCCGCCGACCGACCGATCGCGGACGTGCTCGGCCGCTCTTTCTCTCTCTCTCTCTCTCTCTTGCTCCCCCGTCCTCTCCTCCCCCCCCCCGATGGCGGGGGGGAAGAGACTCGCGCTCCAGACAGGCGGACAGACGGACGTGTTGTACACGTCGTAGTTATAATGCGCTCTTCTTCGTCGGCCGTTATGCGTGACTGTTGCGCGTATTTTAGGTGTGCGCGCTTTTTTGATCGGTAAGGCCAAAAGAGTCGGATGATCATACCGATCGCGCTGCAGGGCTGGTGTTTCAATGCCGCCCGAGCGAAACGATCGGCCGTTGGAGTTGCCGGTCGTCTTATGGAGTTGCTGGTGTAGTTTTTGAAAAATCGGCGGTCGAGTCGTCGGCGATCGTAGGATTTGTGCTACGTTCTGTCGTGTGTCCAGGAGTGATTCCAAGCTCGTTCTCTGTAGTTGCTATTTCAATTCGATCGGCAACGTCGACCGCGGGTTCGTTGTTGCACATACAGCTGTCCGGATTGTATATGCGCGTGCCCTGGATACTTATGCACCTGTTGCCGAGTTTCACCGGGTACGCTGGGAGACCGCGCTTATCGACTGGCTCGGAGAATACATATTTTTCTGTGATATCTCTCTCTCTCTCTCTTGCCTCGGATGAATGTATGTACCCTGTGAAACACAACGAAAATCGGTTAGTAAAAACTTCAAAAATCGGCTTTTGCTCAATTTTGTGTATAATCGTTAAAACATCTTAGTTTGTCTCTACATATACAAGAAACAATAAAGCCAATGATAAAGCGGCCCGTGTCGTTTCCGTAAACGTTTATTTATAAATTCTTTACAGACTTACAGTTTAAGAAGGTACAACACTTGCTTTGTATAAATTACGTTGAGTGTAGTGTGATTCCGTGAGTCGTTGCGTAAAATCACGATTTCTTACAAGATCGAATAAAAACTTTTTCGCTCGGCTTACTTCGTTCTTCGACGCGTTGTTTTTCACGGCAATAGAAATTTTTCAGTAGAATTACCCTATACATCTTTTTATTTGTTCTATACTTTTTACCACACTGCGCCGAAAAAAGGAATTTTCTTTTCGCTTTGCGGAAAGACAATTCTGTCTCCTGGCGCAGGATTGGTGAAAAATCGAATACAACCCACGGGAGGAATCAAAGAAAGTCTCAGATGACATGCTTGTCAAATGTCTGTGATCTGAGACATTCTTTTTTTTTTTTTTTTATTTCTTTCCCAAATGATTATAATATACCGTTACTTTTTATTCCCAAAAGGTTTTGCTAATATTCAGACATTTATACCCAGTAATCACATCTATTTTCAAAATATATCTATTATTAATTTTCGTCAAACGCACATGTTTACATTGCAAAGTATACATGCATCACTAAATAGTATGTATTTTAGTTTTCTTTCTTCGTCCTTTACAAGAGATCTATAAGAAGGCAACGTTTTTTATGTGTCGAAACAATTTGCTAGAGTAAGCTTGTAACAAATTTCAGCTGAAAAATGTTGAACACTTGCTTTACGCCGAAAGACCGGCGGGTATTCTTTTACACTAATTCAATATAAAATGCACAAGCGCGTTAGTATCGTTCATTTGCGTTTTATATTTTAATTTACTTTTTTTGCACGAGAGGCAATTTCTTTTCTCGTTGTTTATGATATTTTATTTGCCACAACAAATAGCGTATTTCGTAGTGTCATTCAAGTACTTCTTAATTTCAAAGCTAATGATTTAAATCATTAGAAATATATAAAAAAATTTACCAATACTTTCATGCAGCGAGTAAAAATACATCATGGCCAATTATTTGAAATACAATGATGTATGATGTTTTGAAATTGCACTTACTATTTACACGCTGGGTATTGTGATAGTATAGCTGTAATTTATTATTGTGTAGCATGTTATGTATAGGACATAATTCATAACACGTAGACGATCAAAGTACACAATGATTTAACAAATGAACTTTGATTACATTCAAAAATATGCATTGATAACGTACATATAATTAATATATTCTTTCTTTTTCTTCTCGTTTATATAGAAAACTAAATAACACCATTGCGTAACAGTTAACAGCCATCGCTATTTTGTTTATGTATTTACGCTAATTAACCGTGGCATTGTAAAGAATTTATTATACGTAAATAATTACATTTACATACATAGATATGCAGTGTTACCCATAATTCTTACTAATATACACTTTACAAATGTTTCATCATCAAATCATGTATCATTTTTGTAACTTTAAAACATTGTAACAAGCAGCAATCATAGTTTATTCACATTTTTTAGGAAGATCATTTTTAAAGTTACTGAAAATTCATAAAATATATTCATTTTTTTTTTTTGTAGAATTAACAATGATTCAATACAACGCATATAACTTGTATCTTAAATTAATTTTTATACATTACAATGTCAGTACAAAACAATTACATTAATAACAATTAGATCGACTAGGGAATAATTGTGTTAATGCTTCGCTTAATTCACAGATCAAAGAGCAAGTGGAATAATTCTGATTCGATTGCAATCCTGGCGATTGCGGTAGCATGTTTTGTATGTAAACTTCATGATTAGAATCGCATGTTTCAACAAAGTATCTGTATATGTAAAATAGCACTTCATTTCATTCACTTGAAATCATACACTTGAATTTTTTTCTTATTCAAATATATTATTTATCTACATAACTTCTATTTTACTTCCATTTAAAACATATAATCAAAAATCATTCGAAAAAAATCAATAAACAAATTCTTAAAATTCATCATCTCACTTAGTTACTGTACTATGATTCAATTTTGTTCAGTTTGGATGACTCATATAAAAAAATGCACTGATTCGTCAAGAGAAGAGGCTACGAGAGTAACATTTATTTTTGCTGCACTAAGGCCAAGTAAGAGAATAAATTTATTGAAGCAGAGCCGTGATGTCCCAGATTTTAATCATACGATCTTGTCCTACAGTTAATAACCTCCGCCGTGGAACATCCAAATTCATATAAACAATGCTGTGTTTAGCATCGTGAAATGATGCTAGAGATGTTTGGCTGAAATTCAAATAAGATACAAATCAAAAAATTTGTCATTGGTAATGAGATATGTTAAATTCGATGATAATACTAACTTGGCAGCTTTTAATTGAATGTGACAAGGATCACATACTCGAACTTCGAACTCAAAGCCCATTGAGGGAATCGGAATGCGCTGCGACGTGCACCTAGCGCATAAGGCTTGACCGCAATTCCTACAATGGTGTTGTCTCAGACCAATTTGACGCTGATCCATCATTGCCTTAATGTTCCAAAAAAATGGTCTTCCACATGCCTGGAATTAATTTTCCATTAAAACCGTAATTAAAATCAAGGGACAATCATGAATAAAAAATATTTCTTGCGCACTTGACATGTGTTTGATTCAACCCAATGTGCTGTTTCTTTTCTATTAGCTGCCATATCCCAACAAACTATCACACCATCTTCTCCACCAGAGAACAGGATATGTTGTGCGTTTGCATAACACAAGGCTGTAACTTTGTTGCTGAAAAAAAAAGCATTTGAAATTTTACAAGCAATTACAAAGTATGTTTGACACGTTATGACATTTTTTTATCTTGGAATAATACTTGAAAAAAATCTAATTTATTTTTTGAATACAACCAAATATTAAAGAATCTTGTGATACTTACTGATGTCCTTGTAACTCATAAGCAGTTCCTTGGCGACCACCTATGTCCCATACAATAATACTTTGATCAAAACTACCAGAAAATAACAGTTGCTTTTCACTATCCCATTCTAAAGATCTAATACTTCCAGTATGAGTTTTAAACGTCGTTATACAGTTGCAACCATTATTTTCAAGCTTCAACATTTGTATTTGGCCTGAGTAGTCTCCAACAAAAGCATATTGTGCTTGTGCATCAAATCTTAACACTTATTAAGAAAATGACCAGTTTAAGCAACATGCTACAGCACTACAAAAGCTATAACAAGACTGTGTATTTTTATTAAATTTATGTCAAAAGGAAGTTACCAATTTGAAGTTTTTAATTAATTTCAATTAATTCAATAAACAGAAATAAAAGGATACTGCAATGCTGTGTACCAGACATCGGTTTGAAAATTCCCAATTAATTTTCCATTTACAGTACTCCGGTATTGAAATATTTTGTCCCTCCCGATACTCAACACCCATTCAGAGTTTGGGGCAAATATGACACCAGTGACCCTTCCTTGGTGAGCTAAATATTCTCTCATAGATGTCATTCTATTGTAATCACTTTCTATTATAAATTCCTGCAACAAAGTTTTATTAATCATACAGCACAGTAAATGTATTTGAAATGGAATAAATAAATATAAGCATACATTAATAGAACCATTTTCAAGACCAACAAATAACTGTCTGGTTTGTGGACAAAAATCCATGGAGGTTGCACCCGCAACCATATACTGACATACACTTGGCCAGTATTGACCTGAATCACGTTTCAGCCAAACCCTGACAGTTCTGAAATACACGAAGATATTTTTTCAATCTCACAACTGATCAAAATAGTGAGAACACAAGGTATGTCATCAATTGGAAAATTCCAGATGAGATAAATTAAGTGATAATTAATTAGACAGTGTTGAGTCATCTACAATGATTTAGGAATATCTACAAAAATAAAAGGCAAAAAAACCTGTCATAAGGAAATTAAGACTGGCATTAAGTTCAAACCCATTTAACAACACTAACAACGATATGTAACTGATCAGTGAACAATGGATGAAAAAAAAAAAAAGAAGTTATTAATAAATAAAAAACGGAAGGTGGCTCGAACAAGAGCCCTGGTAATACTTATAAACAGAGTGCACAATATTTGTGCTCTCATCACTAGGACTCCCTGACACCCGAATGACCTTTGCAAGCCTGGGTGCTATTATAATTCAATCACAAAAAAGACAAAGAATGGAATACATGCCCCCCCTCCTTCAAACTAACAAACAAAAAACACAAGCGAAAACAAAGCAAACAAGGAACCTACCTGTCATCACAGACACTAATAACGCCATCGATTCCAGGTATGACGACCGCCGCGTTGACGTCGTCATCGCAGCCCTCTAGCTTCGACAGTAGGATCGGCTTCCTGTTGCTGCTGAACTTATCCTGGTTGACGCCGGGCGCGGGCTTGATTTCGGCTGCCATTGCACCACGACGACCCTCGCCCCAGCAATCACTGCACGTCTGCACCGAATGCACCGATCGACTGATCTCACTGATCCCTAAAATCAACGCATCGACATTCGAGTATTCGACAGGCATCGACGCACACACGCTTAAGTATAAATACGAAGTTACGATTGTTACGAACCGACACGGTGGCGCAGGGGTAGAGTTGCAGTTTCGTCGATCTCTGGATTCTCCGGAATCAAGTATAGGCACTATAGATATGTACATATAGTATATATACTTTTACATATATGGATTTTTTTTTTTTTTTTTATATTATAGGGCGATACGTCCGGCTCCTTATGAGAAGGGCACTACTCAGGCCACTTAGCACTTCGGAGAGCGAAGGAAGAGTGATGGGAGGGGGTGACTAACAACCGTTCCG